>KK120808.1:158397-174297 GCA_000611955.2 Stegodyphus mimosarum
CACGATACGACAATCCAGCTTCACGAAGGCCGATGATTCTCCCTCGTTCAAACTCTGTAAGTTGTTCAAATCTCGCTCTCTTTCGTCGACGAGGCATAAGTACAGATTGAGTTAACGTTTACCACTAGCAGATAACCACCGATAACCATACACGCCTCGCTACAGCCGTCTATTTATTCGGATCCATCAGCCGTTCAGAGGGCGCTGCTCAGCATACGCATGCGCTACGGATTTGCAATTCTAATCATTTGCATATCATGCGCTACTTTGCATTTCCTGAAAATTTCAGCTCACTCGCGTAAGTCCTTCATGGTGTTGCAATTTTCACAAACGTGAGTGTATATTAATTAAAAACACGGAAAAACGACAATTTTTGCCCTCATCTTTCCGAGTGGCAACAGTCTTGCAAGCTGGAGATGAAAATCTGCTTTATTTCGAAAGCTGTTGCCACTGCTCGCTTTCAAATCGTAGAGTTTGTTAATAAAAAAATTCTAAGTTTTACAACTAAGTAAAAATAGCATTGCCAAATATTAAATACATTATTCCCGATTCCAAAAGTTCATGGAAAGCCATTTCGACTGTTCCCATCTTCGTACGACTTTAATCATCCGAAATATTAATTAAAAACTCTGAAAGCGCTGATTATCGCACTCAATTTTCCGAGTGGCAACAATATCTCGCGTTCGAGATAAAAATGCTTTATTTCGAAAAGCGTCGCTACTGCTCGCTGTCAAATCGTAGAGTTTGATAATCAAAAATTTAAAGTTTTAGAAAATCTATATATATAAAGAAGAATGTCTGTTTGTGTGTTTGTTTGCGTTATTGATTTCTGATCGATTATGATCAATTTTTTGCCACATTGAATTGACTGAAGTTGAATATAGGTGAAATATTGGATAGAAATTGAGGTTTTACGAACTTTTGATTAGAAAGGCGAAAATCATTAAAAACTGCATGCCATTATTGCTGATATAATGAGAGAGAATTTGCTTATTTTTCTATCGAAATATTTTATGTGGGTTAAATATCGCTTCAGGCTGAAACATGTAAGACTATGAATCATATTTTTTGCATCGTTATTAGAGAAGTATTACAGCGGTATCGTTCTGTCTGTTGTTAGATACATTACTCTCAATCTAACTTAACTGGCATTGGGTACTTCCGCTAGCAATTAATAAATACGAAAGTATTTCATCTTTTTCTCAAGTAAGAATCATGACTAAAAAATGCTTTATAGTAAGATTGAGTTTAAAGGCGTTTGGTGGGGCGGATGGCAAAGGAAAAGGGAGATGCATAGCTAGATGTTATAGCAGTCCCATACACAAAATTTCAACGCCCTACGGCTACTCGTTTGAGTTATCCGAGGTACATACATACGCACGTACAGACGTCATGAAAAAACACTTCTTCTGAATCTATTTTAAATCAATTTTAGAATCCGTTTTGGAAAATAAATTCCTTTATTCTGTCCGTATGAATAGATGTTACACAGGATTGGAGATTGATTGGAGAGTGGTCAAAATCGATATTTTCCTTGAAATATGATACCCGAAGTTTTTTGCGATTACAATGCTTCCTTTATTTCATACAAGAAAGTAAAAATTAGTTCTTCAGTTTTATATTATTTTGCATTTTAAATAAGGCGCAAAATTGCAGGAAGCATGATAACAGCACGAGTCGTAGTAAATCTCAGAGACCTTCAAGAACAATTTTTTTGGGGGGATGGAGCATGTTTTTGTTGGCTCTTTTATTTATTTATTTATTAATTTGGAGAAAGCATAATACTTGAGGTGAGGTAATTATATAGGTGAGATGAGAACAAGTCAAGCGAAGATGATTATTTCCTTCGACAGTTTTTCAGTCTTGAAATGCCTAAGACACCCTTTTCGCAGCTTTTTAGTATCTTAAAAAATATCATAACTTTATTAAATCTACATTTCTATCGAAACGATTCTCAGAAAGAAATTGATTGACCCTGAAAGTAAACAAAAATCCAAGTTTTATAATTTTCTTCTGCACTGAGAAATTTTAAATGCGGTGCTTTTGCGTTTTGGTTTGTTCTCCTGATGGTGCTATTGAGAGCCAACAGAACATTTATTTCTTGGTAGACAGATTGCAATATTGTTTAATTTTTTTCTCTTTCTTTTTATTTGTGAATTGGTAACTTTTTCATAAAAATTTCTTCGCTGTTACTGAGTGTCGACTCGCAGATGCTCGAAAATTTCCATTAAATTGAATCAATATTGGCACAGTTTTCCTCTCAAAACTATTCTCAATAAATGGTAGAAATAATACTTCCTTAATCGATATTTTATTACAATAAAATCGTAGAACGTTTTCAGAATATGGCTGACACATGGAGGTTTTTAGAACCCATTGCATTTCCATAACTAACCATAATTCTTTCCTTTCAATTTCACTCTTTTTGTGTGAAGCAAAGGATGTATTGTAATAGCGAAAAATTTCGGCTATATCATTTCAACGAAAATATCCATTTGAACCTCTCTCGAAACCATTTAAACGACGTTTTTGCTTGACATCTATACGTAAGGACATAATAAAAGATTTTTTTTTTCAAAAAGGATTGTAAATTAGATTTAAAATGGATCCCAGAGAGATTTTTTCCTTGACCTTACGTACGTTTGTATTGTTGCGTTATACGGGTTCGTGGATTTGAGAGTATCCGATGAAAACACGATGCAGAACAATAAAAAGCACAATTTATTTACAAGAATCACTATTTACAGCACAGTTCCAAAATTACCTTTAAAAGCGTCGAAAATCTACAATAAATACGCTGAAACAATCAGCAACACAGCTTCAAGCTGTAACTGTAAAGGTAGTATCACGGCAACACTAAACTTATAATAAACACCGTGGAACAATCACCAATACACTGTCAAGCTATACTGTAAAGGTAGCTTCACGGCAAAGCACTATCTCGATCGCTTTCCGTTCACAAAACTCTCGCGTAGTTTAGCACTCACAGTAAGCAGCTATTCTCATAATTCTCACAATGCCGGCTCTCAGAAACGCAAGGGTTTATATAGCTTTTCCTTAGGTTCCACAGGTTTCGAGAAATATTCCGACAGGAAGTTATTCTAGAAGCTTCCCGATTGGACCATGGGATATCGCCGATTTGGTCGCCAAATGGGCGATAAAGTCGCCAATCTGGCAACCTTCCCATACACTATTTTATGGCAACCCTAGTGCTAGGCCGGAAAGCTTACATACAGGCGCAACCGCCGAATTTTTCGCAACAGTATATATCTCATATAACTCAAGAACGAGTAGCCCCAGAACGCTGAAATTTTGTAATGAGACTGATATAATATGTAGCTGTGCACATCCCTTTTTACGTAGCAACTCGCTACACCAATCGTATGCAAACCGTATACAAATATATATAACTCTGTCACCTGGCTCAATGAGCTTAGTTTTATTATTCTTGCATGTTGGTAAATTCTCCATTTTTACTTCCTTGTACGAAGTGGAGGAAATATTACAATCGCAAAAAATTTCGCGTATCATATTTCAAGGAAAATATACATATTACCCGCTGTCGAATTCATCTGAACAATGTTTTTGCGTGATATCTGTATGTACAGACAGAATAAAGGTCTCTTTTTACAAAAAGGATTAAAAAATGGATTTAAAATGAATTCAGAAGAAATTTTTTCGCACAGTATGAATGAACGTACGTAATGTATATATGCCACATATTTCAAAAACGAATAACCTCAAAACATTGAAATTTTGTATATGGAACTGCTATAACATGTAGTTGTGCGCCTCTCTTTCTGGCCACAATCGGCCTCACCGAAAGTACATATATATATGAAACCACTCTGTTACACGACTTGGTGAGCTGAGTTTCTTTTATTCTTGTATGTTGGTAAATTATCGATTTTTCTGCTTTAAAAGTGATTGAATCACGTTGTTCTTATGTTCCGGCAAAAGTTTATGTGCCTTTAGTTAATCTGCATGCAACAGTTGTAGATTATGAACAATTTAAAAGTTGTTTAAGTGCGACTAAGCCTAACGTCACAGCCCTAATTGTTTACATTTGAAACTTAGCAGGATAGTGAATTAAGTCTGTTTCTGCACCTTCAGTGTTTGTCTGCCCAGTGGGACCCAAAGTAAACTTTTAGTTTTGTGCACCGTAAAATCTGCCTTCTTGCCCGCTGGCCGAATTGCTTGTTTTTGTGTAGAAACTCTAATTTTAATTGTGAAAGTTTTTTAACTGCATTTGTGTTTTACGTTTTTCTATAATTTTCAATTTTTAATGAAGACGTTTTGAGTTTTTATGCTTGCCGCGTAGTGAGAACTGAATTAATTGAATGAGAAATACACTCATGTCCATAAATTAAGGATAATGCAAAATCATGCAAAGGAAGAGTTAGAAGCAAAACAAATTTGACTTATTTGTAAGGCTTATTTATTAAACAAAAGGTAAAGAGCAAAAAATGATGCTATATATTTGATATTATTAAAAAAATTAGCGATTTTTTCTCCCTGGAGCAAATTACAAAAAACGAATATTTACAAAAAACCAATATTATATGGTTGGTATGATTGTTAATACATTGTATGTCTCCCAGACGGTGCAACACAGTCCGTACAACGCCTAGGCATGCTGAGAGTCAAATTATCGATCTGATCTTGGGGGATATTACACCACTCAAAAAGCAATGCTCTCCGAAGTTCCGGTAGACATGTAGGAGGAGGTTGACGATCTGCAACTCGTCGGCCAAGCATGTCTCACACGTGCTCTACTGGATTCGAGTTCGGTTAGAATGCTGGCCAGTCCATACGGGTGATATCTTCCGATGGAAGGCATTCGCCTACGATGTTTCCACGGTGAGGACGGGCGTTGTCATCCATAAACACAAATTGTGCGTCCATGGCGACCCGAAACACACGTACATGTATGTTCCAGAATGACATCCCGATAGATTTGGCTTGTCATGGTACCAATTTGAACATGCAGGTCAGTTCTGGAACCCAGAATAATTCCACCCAAACGAGCACTTTCGGACCACCGTAACGGTGTCGTTCAATGATGTTTTCTTGGTGGTAACGGGTACCTGAAGCTCTCCATATGAAAGTCCATCGAGAATCAGACTGCAAGCTAAATCTGAACTCGTCGGAAAACATCACACAAGCCCACTGTTGCGGTGTCCACAATGCATGCTCTCTACAGGCGACAGTGAGCTGCAGTAAGTGGAACGCATCTGACAGTTCTACGAGCATATAGACCAAGCTGCCCTAAGCGTCTATACTCGGTCTGCCTTGAAATTGTCGTACCAGTGGCTGAAGAGAGCTGACGAGACAGGTCTGAGGCTGTGCTCCGTCTGTTTCTTTTGGCAGTAACTGCCAAATACCGGTCCTCCTTCGGCGTTGTAACTCCGGGGCAACCTGTACTCACATGACCATCATCTTGGAATCGTTGCCAAAGCCTGGAGGTGACACTCTGGGCAATTCCAAGTTCGTCTGATACTTCCAGTCGGGTACGCCCATATTCCAGACGGCCGATAATTCTACCACGTAAAAAATCATCCAAATGCGTCCTTTGTGTCATAACTAAGCGCCTGCGAACAATTTTACTTCTTTGCCTGTATTCCTTATATATCACTCTCGTCATTGTGACGTACCTTCGGTGTCATCTGGTTACTTCCTGAAATTTGCATATGATTCTTGAAGATGTGTGTAGTGATTTTACAGGTGATATATTTATTTTAAAGTTCGATTTCCGCGTGACTGCAAATTATCCTTAATTTATGGACATGAGTGTATATGTCTAATGAAATTCGAGGAAATAAGTGTAAATGAAATGCAGCAAAAAATTGCGTAAAATTTAATAGTTCATACAAGGAAGTCATGTGAAGTCAACGTCAGATTTTTTTATGTTGTACTTGAATAAAGAATTCTTTTAGAATGAAAATATCTAAAGGAAAATATTAAAAGTCTTTTAGGGAATTTAATAGTTCGTGCAAGGAAGTCATGTGTTGTCCACATCAGATTTTTTTTTTCACAGTGTACTTGAATAAAGAATTCTTTTACAATTAAAATATCTAAAGGAAAACATTAAAAGTCTTTTGGAGAATTCAGGAAATAGCGAGAAATAAGGAGAGTGAAAATTTACGTAAAACATCGTTTTGAATGAAGTTGCTATCTTTATAAATTAAGTATATAAGCATAAAAAGTAAGCATTAGTATTCTCTGTAATTTTATTACGAACTGTATTGTTATAATTTACTTTTGAGAAATTTTTTACATATGATATACCCAAGTCTTTATACATTTTAATCCGAATTTAATTACTCCCTTCAATGTATTACTAACAAAAATTTTGCAAAGATCTACAATTTAGATGTAAAATTATAATAAAATTCTATTTCCCAACTCAGTTTATAAATTATGTTAATTATATTTCTTTTAGAATATCTTTACAGGAAATTAATAATCCTTCGAATAAAATTTAAAACTCTGCACTTGTAATTCTTTCTTTAACTCTTATCGATATTTTTGTAGTTTTACGATGGGGGCAATTTGATGTTCATCTACTCATACAACTGCATCAGTAGGTAGAAATTCTGTGAAGGCCACACAATAAAAAATTTTGAAGCTAATTTATCTCATTAACTTCATAAACTGTTTAAAAGCACTATACTTTTTGTTTAGATGTCTACAGCTGATATCGAGAAAATTCGTTTAGAGTAAGTTTGAAGCTGAATAATATGTTTCTGCGAGTGCGAAAAAAGTTGGGTATAAGTAAGTAAAAAGATAAAATATATATCTTTTTTTTTAATTTTAAAACATTTATTAACATATATTAAAACACAAAATACTCGCAGTTAATGGCTGTTATTTCAAGGAGCTTTGAACACTCATTTTTGCCCCCTAAGCTGCATATGTCAATTTTTTTTTAGTCCAAAGGGGAGTTGAACCCAAAGGGCTGTTAGTCTCAAAACGGCATTTTGCGTAGTTTCACTTTCGGCTTTGATTCACTTTCAAACCGTTTGCCACCGAATGTTATCGCCATTTATTACATTTAAAGAAACTTAATAACGAAGAATCTACATGAACGCATGAATGCTTCTCGCATTCTGAAAAATCAACTCTACTTAAAGCCACCAAATTTTGAATAACGTAGTCTTCTAACCGAATATGGGCACTTGGAAGCCCGAATTTATATTTAGTAAATAAAGGTAACACACAAAACGTTAAAAATATCCTTATTGGCTTGATATAAAATCTCAAAGCTTTCAAATTTTCTTTTCTCTCTCTCAATTTTTTTTTTTTTTTTTTTAACTAAAACTCTCATTTTTTTTTTTTTTTTTTTTAAGCTCAAAGGCGCAATTTGAGCAGAAGGGCTACTAATTTCGTTTTGGTATTTTGCGTTGTTTCACTATAAACGCTCATTCACTTTTCAAATTGTTGCCACTAAATATTAACGCCCCGTATTATATTTCAAGAAATTAAATAATGTATAATCTGCATAAATGTATGTATGTTTCTCGCATTGTGATAAAACAATGGTACCTAGAGGCATCCAATTTTGAATAACGTAATCCTCTTCCGAACATGGGCTTATGGAAGCCCAAATTTGGAATTCGGAATTTGTTTTATTATCTGTTTCACATTTTGTAAAATTTTAACGAATTTCGGATTAAAAAAACTCAACGATTTCAAAGCGAGCAATGGCAACACTGTACGGTTAAAAAAAAAAAAGAATTCTCCAGCGCGCGAGACTGTGTGTCGGAAATTCTAAAGAAATGCTCATTTTAAAATTATTTTGCGATACAGCTGTTGAATAGCATTTTATGGTTCATGTGCGAAGAACGTGATATTTAATAAATAAAGGTAACATACAATTCGTTAAAAATATTTTATAATAATAATAATAATAATTTATATAATATTACGCCCCTTTGGGAGTGTTATAAAATCTGAAAGCTTTCGGATTTTTTATGCTTAGTTTATTTTATTATTATTATTTCATTTACGCTTCTTAAATGAAATTTAATTATCGGAAAATCTTTTATGTTTGGGAATACTTCTCCTTTCATTAAGACCCTTACAGGTACCCACCATTTTTTGGCTTGTAAATTAGGGACCTCAGTTACATATGACCCCAGTTTACATGCCAGCTTCTTCTTCCTCGGCCGACAGATTCTCTTACTCATTGCGATACCGAAGCCTTCAAGTGGATTTGAATGATTGCTATTGTAATGCTTGTTTCGTAATTAAAGCAAACTCCATTGGAACACAGCAAACTTTATTTAATAGATCAATTTCATAACTGCAACATATAAGTCGAAGAAAAGGTAACATCAAAAATTAACAGCCAAAACGTATTCTATCTCTTTTTAAATTAAATGATTTTCTTACTTCGTGCGAGAACCGCACGCAGCTCTCGTGTTGGCGTTTCAAACATTGCCATTTATTAACATATAGATTTCAAATTCAACTATTTCAAAAGTTTAAGATTATTATTGCAACAATATCTAAAGCTGTTACAATCTCTCCCCCAACGGAGAAACTTTTCCGAAGGGAAAAGTTCTTGAACGCGACTTTTTAGATGACTTTTCATATTTTCTTCGACTTTTTCCATGCGACCTTGATCGTGAACGGAAAACTAACTTGGATGGTGTTACAGATCGGCTGGGTGACCTCGCCTTTACTCTTTTATCTCTGCTTACACTTCTACTTTTATGGCGATAGCCAGAAGAACTCCTTCTGTGACGATCATGGCTCCTAGATCGACTATGTGAGATACTCCTCTTGTGACGGTGTAATCTTGACCTAGACCTTGTACGAGAACGATGTCTAGAACGAGGATAGTATCTATCTCTTTCAAGTTCAGGACAATCACGAGCCCAATGTCCTGTCCGTCTACAGCGATAACATTCTTCACTATTCTGACGTGATGATCGTCCATAACTCTCTCTTCTATAACTTGAACTTCGCTGATATTTAGAACCACCCCCTGAGCGATAGGATGGCCCTCTAGCCCATTCCCCAACAATGCTCTGGCCTCGAATTTCTCGTCCATTTTCATACTTTATGGCATCCTCTGCATCTCGTCTATCATCATAATCAACAAATGCATATGCCATGCCAGTCCTTCCAGAACCTCTTCTTCCTGATGTTCCATACATTCCGTATTTGACATCGCATCTTAGAAGCCGGCCATATTTTTCAAAAACTTGTTCCGCATCTCTTTTCGTTTGAGCTCTAGTAGTCACTGTATTAACCTGGTGAGAGTGATTTTCAGGTTCTTTTTTTTCATTCAGTAGTGCAGCAGTTCGGTTGCCTAATAAATACCTTCCTTTGTCGAGTTCGTTTCCAATAATGGCAGCCTTGGTTATTACATGTCCGAGATCGCAGTTTAGTTCGACTTCAGCCAAGGGTAAACAGGTTGGATTTAAATCTAATGGTTGTTGCACCCACACTTTTTCACCTGTCAGCATTTCTGGCGTGATGTATTTACGACAAACTATATCAATACTAGCACCTGAATCTCTTAATATAGGAATTTTGTAGCCATTTACGTATCCAATACTAGTATAAGGTAACAGAAATTCATCGTCCGGTCTTGAACTAATTCTGTTTAGATTAGCAGAAGATTCAGTACTATTCTTAAGTTTTGGACACTGAGGTCTTAGATGCTGATAGGACCCACAGTGGTAACATTGCAGTGACTTTCGTTTTTCATATTTATCATCTGGACGTGGACTACTAGGTTGATAGATCTTGCTTCCCGAATTAAACTTTGAAGGCCATTTATTTTCAGCATTATTTTTATCATCGGAATTTGTTTTACTTTGAGTTTTTGGATTGTATTTCCCTTTCCGCCGATCGGCTGCAAGATTTTTTTGGAAGTTTCCACGGACGTTTTCGTAGGCATCAAGTTTTTCGGCTAATTTCTTGGACGAAATCATTTCTACCCATTCGTCAAGAAAATGATCTCGAATTTCAGGAGGGACTCGACGCTTAAGCTGATCAATCACCATCAAGTCCAACAACTGTTCAAAACTCTCAACTCCCAAACCAGTTACCCATTCCTTGCAATAATTTTCTAATTCATAGCTGAAATCCACCCATGTTGATTCGGTACTTTTTTGATGCTTCATGAATTTCTGCCTAAACCTTTCAGGACTTAATTTAAAACGCTTTAGCAATAAAGTCTTCACATGTTCATAATCTTTAGCTTTATCAGAGGGTTCTCTAGCTATTATTTGTGTTACTTCGTAAGGAAGTAGTCCTAGCAAATGAGATACAAATTCTTCTTTATCAATTTGAGCCCATTCTGCTTGCCTTTCAAACAGTGATAAATATAGACTGATATCTCCTTCTTTGTCGTCAAATTTCTGCATCAGATGTCGCAATTCCGTTTTCGCCCGGACCTGTCCGGTGGTTTGAGACTTTATCTCAGCTTCAAGTTTTAATCTCTCTAAATCATATTGTTCTTTCCTTCTTCGTTCCTCTACTTCTTCCTGTCTCCTACGTTCCTCTACTTCTTCCTGTCTCCTACGTTCCTGTACTTCTTCCTGTCTCCTACGTTCCTCTACTTCTTCCTGTCTTCTACGTTCCTCTACTTCCTGTCTCCTACGTTCCTCTTCCTGTCTCCTACGTTCTTCTTCCTGTCTCCTACGTTCCTCTTCCTGTCTCCTACGTTCCTCTCTTTCTTCCCTCTCTTTTCGGTCCTCTATTATCGTGTTTAAGACTTCTTTGACGAATACTTCGTCATAATCTCTGCTCTCAATAATTTTCTGTTTCAGATCAACTATTTTCAAATCAGCAGTCACCTGAACACCTAGTTCAGTTGCGAGATTCTGCAAATCCTCCTTACGAGCTCTTCCTAAGAAAGACATTTTTTTCTACTTCTTAAGTTTACGAACACCCTGTTCTTTACGCTTCCTCAAAATAGCTCAACTTAATTGCAATAAATAAATAAAGTGCTCTGGCAACAAGGAATTAAATGCACTTGTTTAAATGCTCAGAATAAGCAATACCACATTTATTCCGAACAACCTATGACTGTTACCATCAGTTGATATGCAGTGATGCACCATAAAATAACATACAATAATTTACGACTCAAATATATATGTAAAAATGCAAGATAAACTTGAGTATTAAAGTTCAATGATGAACACTTCAAACTATCGAAGTCCAATGATGGACACTTCAAACTAAGTCCAATGATGGACACTTCAAACTAAGTCCAATGATGGACACTTCAAACTAAGTCCAATGATGGACACTTCAAACTAAGTCCAATGATGGACACTTCAAACTAAGTAAGGAATAGTAAACTGAGTTTAGAACACAGAAAACTTTTGCACAGTTATACTAAAATTTGCAACGATGCAAAACACATTTTCGTATGCTTTTCTGCAGTGTTTAAAATCAAAATTCGTTCAAATAACTTTATAATATCGTTTGAAATTGGGAATAAAGAAATGCTATACCTTGCTTTCCAGGAGATGTGCTTTCATTTCAAAAGCACGCACGATTATTCTATCTCGCCGGTGCCTCCAAAAATAATTAAGACTGTAATGCTTGTTTCGTAATTAAAGCAAACTCCATTGGAACACAGCAAACTTTATTTAATAGATCAATTTCATAACTGCAACATATAAGTCGAAGAAAAGGTAACATCAAAAATTAACAGCCAAAACGTATTCTATCTCTTTTTAAATTAAATGATTTTCTTACTTCGTGCGAGAACCGCACGCAGCTCTCGTGTTGGCGTTTCAAACATTGCCATTTATTAACATATAGATTTCAAATTCAACTATTTCAAAAGTTTAAGATTATTATTGCAACAATATCTAAAGCTGTTACACTATTTAGCAGTGAAACAACGTACTGTCGTTGTTGATACGATTTGCTGGCATAATAGTTATCTGCATAATCTGATTATTCATAGGTAATAAACACGTACGCTTTTAATTAAGCATTAGTACATATTATTAAATAATCTTTTTGGTTAATAAACACTCGATATGATTTTGAACGGATCCTTATGACTTCATTCCGCCTCGTTGACGACTTCATTTGGTCACAACTAGCGTCTCCTTTCAGCAAAGTTTTATGACACTGTATTGTACAATGTAATTGTTTCGTAGAAAAACCTTCAAATCCATATTTAATTGAGTAAACAATTTTTGTAAGATGTTAAGAAATTGCGGTTTGCGGTTTGGATGTCGCCCACAGCTAAAAATACGCAAATGTTGTTAAAAAGAAGTTTGGGAAGCGATTTACGCCTGAGGCAGCAGGCCTTGACTGATGGTCGCACGGAACGCCAAGAAATAACCATCGATAAGACTGTGCTCTGAACCAAAACACTTCTAGGGAGAACGTTCTGTATATTCATTTAGAGTCCAGCCCTTATCTACCATCGCCAAACCTGTAGCAGTACATAAAGTCAGAACGTAATGCTTTTGAAATTGGAGCAAAGTGAGTAAAACGAAATTCGCATGGCATATAATAAAAAAGAGGAACGTCCTTATAAACATTTGAAGTTAGATTATGAAATTTTATTAGGAAAGTGTTTGTGTCTCTTACACACGCATCGCAACTTGCGACAGAGGTAATAATAATAATAATAAAAAAATCTGAAAGGTTTCAGATTTTAAATTACGTCCAAGGGGGGGGGCGTTTTTTAAACATTTTGTATGTTACTTTTATTTATTGAATATCATGTTCTTCGCATTTAAACCATAAAATTCAGTTCAAGAACAATATCGCAAAATAATTTTAAACTGAGCATAGCTTTAGAATTTCCTACACACAGTCTCACGCGCTGCAGATAAAAATGCTTTTTTCTGTACAACGTTGCCATTACCCGCTTTGAAATCCTCGAGTTTGTTAATCAAAAATTCGTTAAAGTTTTACAAAATATGAAATCGTTCATAAAACATATTCCAAATTTCAAATTTGGGCTTCCAGATGCCTATATTAGCAGCAGGATTACGGCATTCAAAATTCGATGGCTTTAGGTACCGTCGTTTTATCACAATGCGATAAACATACATACATTTATGCACATTCTTCATTATTTAATTTCTTTAAATATAATACAGGGCTGCAATATTTTGTGGCAACAGTTTGAAAAGTGATACAGACTTTTAATGTTTCCGACGCAAAATCGCAAAACGAAAACAATAGTCCTTCAGGGACAAAGCCCTTTTGGACTAAAAATTTAAATTGTTCAGATTTTACATTACGTCCAAAGGGGCGTTTTTTAACGTTTTGTGTGTTGCATTTATTTATTAAATTCCACGTTCTTCGCACTTAAACCATAAAATTCAGTTCAACAGCAATATCGCAAGACAATTTTAAAATGAGCATAGCTTTAGAATTTTCGATACACATTCTCCCGCTCTGGAGATTAAAAGTGTTTTTTCCGTGCAGTGTTGCCATTGCTCGCTTTGAAATCGTCGAGTTCGTTCATCAAAAATTCGTTATAGTTTTACAGAATATGAAATAGATGATAAAACAAATTCCAGATTCCAAATTTGGGCTTCCAGATGCCTATATTCGGAAGGAAACGTTAAATATTCAAAATTGGATGGCTCTAGGTACCGTTGTTTTGTCACAATGCGAAAAACGCACATACATTTATGCAGGTTCTTCATAATTTAATTTCATTAAATATAATACAGGGCTCTAATATTTGGTGGCAACAATTTGAAAAGTTAACCAACGCAAAATGCCAAAACGAAATTAATAGTCCTTCTGGGCAAATTGCCCCTTTGTACTAAAAATTAGTTGAGCATTAGAATGAAAAATATTTTCTTTATTATAGTTTTTGATGAAAAACTGTTACCGTTGCTTGTTAATTATAGGCCACTCTATACGGAGTAGAAACCAACCGCTGGTGAGTCACACAAATTTGGACTGCAGTTTTGGTTTGTTTCATAGTGATGTTGAGCTGTTATGAACTTATGTGGAGTAAGAAACGTGAAAAACCAGCTATGCCCTGCTGGAGATTCCAACTTTGGGCCGTCAGATTGCTAGCCGAGCGTGCTACCAACTACACCACCAGAGTACTCGGAGGTAAAAGGCAAACATTTCGTACAACGATACACCTCTACTTATAACTATACATATGCATTTTTATTACTTTATTATTACATTATTTTACTCCGTGACTCATTTTATCCCTTTTCTTCTCAGAATAAATACATAGTTGTGAGCCGCGATAAATTCTTGTTTTCAGTGTTAGGTTACAATGTTAAAGTTTTTCAAAAGCACTGCTTTAGATATTAAGCATAGAATATTATATTTATTTAATTATATTAAGGTTCCCCCCATTACAAGTGAGACAAATGTTTGCTTGTAACAAATGTTTTAAAACATGTTAAAGCCAAGGATTCAGTAACTTAATTTAATTAATTAAGAAATTTCGATTAATAAAATTTCAAGTCGGTGAGACTTTTAATAGTCAAAGGATGCACGGTATAAGAAGAAAAAGATAGAAGGTTAAAATGCCATTTGAAGTTCAAAAAGTCATATTTCTATCTACTAAAATGTTAGTAGGCATATCACTTGCGTAAAACTTGCAATAAGTATACTTTGCTGTTTGAAAACTATGAAGTGACATTATTCGGAATAGCTTAGTTAGCGTTGTAGATTACTCGGAAGCAAAACATATTTGGAATACTAAACGCAATGTGGCAGTTTAAGCAAAGAATTGTGGATTTCTTTTAACAGAAACATATCCTTGTCGTGCGCCAGCCATCTTATTTACCAGCCTTTTTACCTTCTTATTCTCCCGTTGTCTCTTATCAAGATTGTTCTACAGGGTCAACATTTTCAGACAAGTCAAGCTATCCAAAACAAGAAGATGGACAGACCCGCGTGTTTATACGAGAGATAGCAAAAGACGCACCCTACTAATGCTTCCAGGAATGTGAGGTGTGTGTGGAATAAGTATGTGTTGTGTTTCGATGGATATTTCTTTGAAGGTGACCGGATAATATTTTTTTATGTTTTAAACAGCACTACAAGTATTTTGCTCAAACGTTTTGAATATAGGAGTACATCTCAATGTAATTACTTTCATCTTCACTTCCTGTACGCACTCCTGGTTTATAAGACTTAACAATACATGGTAATTAATTATTACTAACTTTAAAGAAGGCCATTTTTAAAATTCATTTCTTTTTTCTCATGTCGGATATAATCACAACTTTTGCAGCTTGCCCTAGGATGACCGGAAACCCCTGTTCATGGTTTTTCACATTTCAAATAAAAGACTACTACCGGTTTGTCTTTTCTGCTTCAGTTTTGTGAAAATAGCTATACCTCTGAAGGCATGACCCAATTCTTCGGATTTAATCTTCTTTTCCCCTTTCCATAGAACTGTAATTTAGCCTTCAAAATTTCTCTTGATACTGCTGAATATTTTGCAAAAATATCAATCTTTTTATAAACTTTTTCAGCCATTTTGTCTCCGATATTTAGCAAACGCGTAAGTTTATTTTAATTCATTTCTGGCCCAATTAAATGTATATTAACTATGTATTTAAATACCTACAATTATTGATATTTCACTTAAATCTATGTATTAACTTGTACATGTTTCAGCCGCTTTATACTGTTTTTACATTGTTTTTGAATTGTTTTACTATCCTCAGCGGCGCGGATTTCGAGGAATAGTTTTTCTGGAGTAAGAATCTTACACTTTTTACTTTAATCATAAATTCAGGTTGGTTCTCGACTTATACTTTAATTCAAACAGAATAACTAATTAAATGTTCATTTTCTGTACTATTCTACACTCATAAGTTAAGGATAATGCAAAATCAGGCAAAGGAAGAGTTAGAAGCAAAACAAATTTGACTTATTTGTAAACCTTATTTATTAACCAAAAGGTAAAGA
>KK120808.1:174322-189215 GCA_000611955.2 Stegodyphus mimosarum
TGATATTATTAAAAAAATTAGCGCTTTTTTCTCCCCGGAGCAAATTACAAAAAAAACCTGTTTACAAAAAAACAATATTACATGGTTGGTATAATTGTTAATACATTGTATGCCTCCCAGACGATGCAATGCAGTCCGTACAACGCCTAGGCATGCTGAGTATCAAATTATCGATCTGATCTTGGGGGATAT
This sequence comes from Stegodyphus mimosarum, assembly GCA_000611955.2. Taxonomy (NCBI): domain Eukaryota; kingdom Metazoa; phylum Arthropoda; class Arachnida; order Araneae; family Eresidae; genus Stegodyphus; species Stegodyphus mimosarum. Next base: position 174,515 of record KK120808.1, read on the forward strand.
TACACCACTCAAAAAGCAATGCTCTCCGAAGTTCCGGTAGACATGTAGGAGGAGGTTGACGATCTGCAACTCGTCGGCCAAGCATGTCCCACACGTGCTCTACTGGATTCAAGTCGGGTGAGAATGCTGGCCAGTCCATACGGGTGATATCCTCCGATTGAAGGCATTCGCTTACGATGTTTGCACGGTGAGGACGGGCGTTGTCATCCATAAACACAAATTGTGCGCCCATAGCGCCTCGAAACAAACGTACATGTTCCAGAATGACGTCCCGATAGATTTGGCTTGTCATGGTTCCAGTTTAAACATGCAGGTCAGTTCTGGAACCCAGAATAATTCCACGCCAAACGAGTACTCCTGCACCACTGTAACGGTGTCGTTCAATGATGTTTTCTTGGTGGTAACGGGTACCTGGAGCTCTCGATATGAAAGTCCGGCGAGAATCAGACTGCAAGCTAAACCTGGATTCGTCGGAAAACATCACAGCCCACTGTTGCGGTATCCACAATGCATGCTGTCTACTCCAGACTAACCGCAGGCGACAGTGAGTTGCAGTAAGTGGAACGCATCTGACATATTTACGAGCATATAGACCAATCTGCCCTAAGCTTCTGTACACGATCTGCCTTGAAATTGTCCTACCAATGGCTGAAGAGAGCTGACGAGACAGGTCTGAGTCTGTGTTCCGCCTGTTTCTTTTGGCAGTAACTGCCAAATACCGGTCCTCATTCGGCGTTGTAACTCTGCGGCGACCTGTGCTGTAACGTCTACTCACATTACCATCATCTTGGAATCGTTGCCAAAGCCTGGAGATGACACTCTGGGCAATTCCAAGTTCGTCTGATACTTCCAGTTGGATACGCCCACATTCCAGACGGCCGATAATTCTACCACGTCAAAAATCATCCAAATGCGTCCTCTGTGTCATAACTATTCGGGTATTGCACTGAAATGCTTATAAAGCGCCTGCGAACAAGTTTACTTCTTTGCCTGTATTCCTTATATATCACTCTCTTACACTCTCGTCATTGTGACGTACCATCGGTGTCATCTGGTTACTTCCTGAAATTTGCATATGATTCTTGAAGATGTGTGTAGTGATTTTACAGGTGATATATTTATTTTAGAGTTCGATTTCCGCGTGACTCCGAATTATCCTTAATTTATGGACATGAGTGTAATTAATTCTTGACTGTAATTTGATTCTTACCTGGGAAAAACGACATAATATACTCGCTTATATTGATTATTGTAAACTGATCGGAAAGTGATTTGTTCCCCTTGATAAGTCAATTAATTTTGGTCAATAACAATAATTAGTTCTATTTCTGTACTACTGTTTTGCCTATTTTGTCGATTTCCTGATTTAAAGAAATTTTGTATTTCCAACTGTTAATTATATTGCTGGCATATATTACTACAACAGGACACTAATTTGCTTTTGATTAAATTTATTTTCCTAGAAGATGATATATGTACAAAACTATTCTCATAAATAAGATCTTATTTTATTACTTAGCAGCTTTAGCGCAAGTATTTGGCTTTTTTAAATGACTCATAATTACGTTTTTTACTTAGGATATATGCTAGAATAATTCTTACTTAGAATACTCTAGACGACAAAATAGAAGAATGTCCGTATACATATACTATATTCTCCTGTTTTGCCATCTAGAGTTGATGTACGAGGCTCAGCTTCGCTAAGCTCCAGAGCTACATTTTCTTTTGCTTTTCATTTTCACTGATATCTGATGTTAAGACTTATGATAGAACTTATGATAGATATGTTCGGCCAACTAGCAAATGATTTAGTTAATCATTTCACAAGTCTTTGAAGCTAAAATTAACTTTTTTAAAAAATACAACTTTACCTTTTTTCGACAAGAGCTTTAGTAAATCCTCTTTCGCATTGTTTACATTGCTCAATATTGGCAAATTAATCGGTTATCAAGAAACGACTCTAATTATAGTTCGACCGCCTCAGCCGAGACCACGAGCGCAAACACGCATGCGCCATTCGGACCAAACTCAAAATAGGGTGAATGGACATGAATCTTGTCAGAGAGAATTTTTTTGTTCTTATTTTTTTCCCTTATTAATTTCCCAGGCTTTCAAAGAGCACAGACATAAAAAAAAAATAAAAAAAAAGAAAAGGAAAAGAAAAAAAAAAAAGAAAAAGAAAATTACTTTAAAAAATTGAATCTATTTTAACGATAACAACAAACTATTGCTAACACCACACCAAAGACAACAATATTGGCAAATATCAAGTTAAAAATCAACTACGATCTATGTAAATCCCGCTAAAATGAGGAGCTGGAATGGAACCTATTGACCGGAGTCCACCAGGGGCCGAGCGGTAAAAACGCTGAACACTGGTAGTTCGGCCCGAGGCTCGAATCCCGCAAACGGGCTGGCTGCATGGGCGTTTTCGTGGTTTTCTCCATTTGTAAAGGTGCATAGGCGTCAGTTTCCCTTAGAAAGTCCTCCACGAAAGCATCCCACCCATTAGGCAGATAGTCTATGAGTGCTTTGCCATAGTCAAATAAACCAAATCAAAGCCTATTGATCAGTTTCCCTTTTTTAACTAAAAAAGAAATACTTCCGCTAAAGAATTCAGTAATGGCCTTATCTGTAAAAGTAAGCGATGAAATATGCAATGTTTACATAAAATTCATAAATTATGAAAAAACGTTTCACCATTCTTTCCGGGCTGCAGACTAATGAGGATCTCATCATTTATTAGGGTGAATATAGTTTATACATAAAACCTAAAGGCTTAAAATACAATGACGACAACATCACTCGATGGCAAGGGGACGTTCCCATCCTCGGTCTTATACACAGTCCAGTCACATTAATGTGACCACCACGTACTTTCCATGTCAGAGTTAAATAACCAATCACAGAAGGCAGGTGGCAGCACAGTGCAGTTGAGCGTATATAAAGGGTGTGTGAGGGCTTCGGAAAACATTTCAATCGTTGGCGTAATGCAGAAACGAAGCGATTTATCCGACTTCCAAAAGGGCAGGATCATTGGCTTTCGGGCCAAGGGTGGAAGCATTTCCGAAACGGCTGAGTTTGTGAACTGTTCGCGTGCCGCCGTGGTAAAAGTGTACCGTGCATGGCAAAATGGGACTGTCCAAAATCAGCGACGTGGCAAATGTGGTGTACCACGGGCCATAGATGACAGAGGCGAACGACGGTTGCGGAGATGCGTTCGGGCAGATAGACGGGCTACCGTTGAGCAACTGACCACCAAAATGAACCAAGGGGCTACCAAAAGTGTCTCCCAAAGTACTATTCAGCGAACATTGCTGCGTCTGGGCCTCCGAAGCAGACGCCTGGTTCGTGCACCTATGCTGACTGCTGTTCATCGACGGCGAAGGCTAGAATTTGCACGCCAGTACAGCAGCTGGACGTCCACTGAGTGGCGACAGGTTGCGTTTTCGGATGAATCGCGTTTTATGCTCCATCGGACAGATGGACGTTGGCGTATAAGGCGTGAAACCTCTGAAAGGAACCACCCTGCAACCATTGCCGGAACGGTCCAAGCTGGAGGCGGGAGCATTATGGTCTGGGGAATGTTTTCCTGGCATTCTCTAGGTTCACTGATCATTGTGGAAGGCACAATGGATCAATACAAGTACGCATCTGTCCTTGCGGACCATGTTCACCCCTACATGCGCATTGTTTTTCCTCAGGATGATGGCATCTTCCAGCAGGACAATGCGAGGTGCCATACAGCTGCCAGTGTACGTGCGTGGTTCGAAGAGCACCAGGATGAGTTTACCGTCCTCCCCTGGCCAGCAAACTCACCTGACTTAAACCCAATCGAACATCTGTGGGACCATCTCGATCGAGTTGTTCGCGCCATGGATCCTCAACCGCGTAATCTAGCGCAGCTGGCCACGGCATTAGAGTCGGCATGGCTCAACATCCCAGAGAACACCTTCAGGGACCTATGTGACTCTCTTCCTGCACGTCTCGCAGCAGTCCGCTCTGCGAAAGGTGGTTATTCTGGCTTTTGACAGATGGTCACATTAATGTGACTGGACTGTGTAAATTCCTTCCTTTGGGCGAAGAGAACACTTTCACGTAACCTCTCACTCCTCAAGTCACGTAACTAACGCCCCTTTTAGGCGATTCTATGTATTTTGACAGAATGCCAGACAAGGTTGCGTTGGCGACGGTCGAATTACACACAGTTCAACTGTAGCTTGCAACTGACTACTCGTATTTCTTAAAGATTGTTTGATTTATTTAAATCAAAATAATTTTTGTTCATAAGATTATTATTTTTTAATAAGTTTTATTACTATTTTATTTTGTGAGCTTCTCTCTCAAGAACAACTATTTCATGGAAAGCAAACACTACCTATTTTAGTCCGAAAAAATATATTATATTCTACAATGACCATTAAATTAATTTCTGGACTGAAAAATACACTCTGACAGTAGGAATTTTCTTCAGTTTCTTAAAAAAAGAGTGTTTTGCGTACATTACTCATGTCATCAGCGTGATTTTCTAAAATGTTTTTTCCTGTCAGGGAGAAAAACGAAGTCGGATAGTTATACGCGATTGTTCCAGATTGATTTTTTAGAGAATCATTATTTCTGCTAAAAGATTGATATTTTAAAGAAGCATTATTTCTGCTAAAAGAACATTAATCATAGGGAAAATTGTTTGTTTTATTTTGTGCTTCAGTGCTTTGAGCTATTTTTGTACTACATGTGTTATTTCATGTATTAAAATTCTATCTCGCTGAATCAGAAGTTCTTTCTAAAGAGAAATCTCTTTTTCTTATAAAAACTGCTTTAAAGTGATATCCTTCTTTTCAAGTATTATTATTTTTTTTTGCTCAGGAAAATAGTAACACTGTTACTATTACCATTTCAGTTTTATTTCCACTTCAGCTAACAATTTCCTTGAAATTATATTTGAATGTATGTTTTTATATTTAAACATTTGTGACATATTCATTGTTATTTTATCTTAGGTATTTTATTTCCTTTGTCATAGTTCTCTAATTAAACAGTGGCATAAAAATGTTAATGTTTTGTAGCTTAAAACACAAATTATTTACGTATATTTTCTTTTAAAGGAGCTTATTAAAATTATTATAAGAATCAGCAGTTTTGATTTTAGTTTAATCTTTCCATCATTTTTCTGTTTTCAGTCAATATTTCTCGTTCAATTAAAACTAAAATAATGAGTAAGAAAACTCAAACTTAGGTTTTAAATAAAAGGAACAATAATTTAAAAAAATTTAGGTTAGGTCATTTAAAACAGGTTAGATCGTCTGGCCTGAAAATTTTCCCATAAACTATCCCTTCTGCTTTATAACCTCTTAGATTTATGTTAATTGACTCATTATCTTATTGTTTGATTGATACTATCATTTCTACTTTCGTTAGCTCTTACCAGGATGTAAATGAGACACGTCTGTATAAGAAGAGTGCTTTAAAGTTAGAGAGAGAGAGAGAGCTTTGGCAGCGAAGCTGACTGTTGTGATATTTCTTCCTCCAGCTGTGTGAATTGCTTTAGCCTTTTGCAGTAGAGTTGTTTGCGTAAATTAGATTAGGCTGATCAAATATTTGATAGGAATTTTCATTTGGGAATCGCTGGAATTAAATTAGTTTCAATTTTAGCTTACATGTTATGTTAGTTAAATACTGCAAGTTACGCAAATCATTCTATGAACACAAATCGCTCATTTGTTAAGTTCAAAGTTTTGTTAAGCAAAAATGCTTGTCTAAACCTTCTTCTGAGTTGCAGTTGATTCAATAAACAGAGCGATATGTCGCCTAACAGTCTCAACAGATTAATTAAATAAATGAATGGGTCCGTACAAATTTAATTTTCATGCAAGATCACAAAAAATATGATCATCATTTGACCAAAATCCACATCAGTCAATCTAGTCATAATCGCTTAAACAATTTGGGGACTACATACACATATTTTCTAAAGATCAAATTTTATACGAATCTTATTATGTTTTCGAACGCAAAAAATCTGAAAGATGAATTTTACATTAGAAAGAACATTAATTTAGAACCGTTGGTTCCAGAATATACCAAATGAAAAAATATTAAAATTCCCAAATTTGTACTTAATCAAATGAAATTATACACCATTTCCAGGTCCTTACACGGTCTTTTTTTTACACAACCATTCGTCTTAGACGCATATTAAATTCCAATTATTAAAATCTTTTAAATAAGGAAAAGATTGATGTTTTGGTATTTTTAAATTTTAAGAGAATTTCATACAACTTATGAAGGAAAAAAAATCCTCATTGCTTCTTTATATGGTCTGTTAAATTATACACATATTTTGCTAAATTTAAGCAAGTGGCGGCTTCTTTAGGCTTAGCCGCACTTAAACTACTTTTAAATTGTTGATAATTCTACAACTATTGCAATCAAATTAACTAAAGGCATAAAAACCTTAACTGAAACATAAGAACAACATAATTCAAACCCTTTTAGAGGAAAAAATGCGTAATTTACCAACGTTTAAGAATAAAAAAACTGAGCTCACTGAGCGAGGTAACAGAGTGGGTATATAAACGTTCTGAAGTGACATTTTTGAATTAGGGGAGATACACACATACGTACGCCACGAAAAAACTCTCTTTTGAATCCATTTTAAATCCATTTTACAAACCGTTTTGAAAAATAGAATCCTTTATTATGCCCGTACGTGCAGATTCACGAAAAACGAAAAAAATCATCCAGATGGATTCGAGAGCTATCAAAATGGATATTTCCGTTGAAATACGATACCCGAAATTTTTTGCTATTACAATACTTCCGTTACTTTGTAGAAGAAAATAATAAAATGCAAAAAAATTTGACTCCCGTACGGCAAAAATGAAAGATGTATTTGACATAAAAATCAGGAATCAGACTCAGGGGCCGCACACAAATTGAAGAACGAAATGTTTGCATTTGTAAGTAGCTAAAAATGAAACATGACGTAGATAAACCTTTCTGACGTTAAAAGATTAAGCAAGGAGCATTTCTTTGGAGATTTTTGTGAAAAATATGGATCAACATAATTTTATTTCCAAAAAGAACATTCTATTCGCAGAATCGTATACAATTCGTGCTCTAAAAAACGCTGGCAGACTTCAGTACTTGCACGTAGCCAACTCATAATATTACTTGCATTAATTAGAAATGAAAAACATTTGTACTTTAGACTTACTTTAATTTACTTTAACGAATTTTTTACAATTATGAGCTTATGTTTCTGAAGTTCTTCATGAGACTATTAATAATGTAACTGGATTGTTTGAAAACTTATTTACTTGCTTGAAAATTCTTCCGACGTAACAAATGTAGCATAATTATAAACAAAGATATTAGTAAATATCATCGAATGGAATGTAAATAGGGGAAAAAAAAGAATCAGCCCCGAGTTATCCTAATTTATTTATTAATTTACAAAAAAAAAAAAAAACTCAGTGGCGCAACAGCCCTAGTGGGCAACGACCTGCAGTGCCCTTTTTCTGCTTTCTTGACCTTTTGGGCCCCGGAGTGTATCAGCATATGCCCTGGACAAGTGGTCAGCTTGTAGCAGGACTCCCAGTGTTTAGATCCCAAGCGAACTTGGTACTCATTTTATGGCCCATTTAAGGGATGAAAGGCTGAGTCAACCTTGCCCTGCCCAGCCCGGGGATCGAACCCCGGACCTGTTATCAATTGAGACTTCAATCCAAATTCAAATGACGTCAAATATGGCAGATTTCGAAATTAAGTATCTCGGTCATTTTTTATTGTACGGAAGTCAAACTTTTTGAGTTTTATTTTTTATAATTTATAACGCAAAATTTTCTTAAATACTATAAGGACCGAAGGAACGTGCAAAAAGTTAGATTTCGTATTTTATGTGAAATTAATTCCTAGGATTACTTTCCTCCATAATGGTTTGATGGAAAAGCAAAAATTAAGACCTATTTGAAGTGTGCGTGAATGCTTATATCTTCGAAATTACAAATATTACAATCAATCGGAATACATCATTAGATAGATGAAAAAGCACATTTAGTAACCACTTTTTTTTTCTTTTTAAATTTGGACAAAATATTTACGCACAATAACGCATCAAAAATATGAGAATTTCCAAGGGCATGCGCGACCGCGTGTAAGTGGTAAGGTCCTTTAGTAGACAGTTAGTGTGTTTCGATGGTGTTTGCTGTATTTTATTATATTTTACCAATCTAGTGGTGTTGCGATTTATAGAAATTTGACGAGTGTAGTAGATCGTGTACGAGTAGAATTTACTGTTAAACAGCGTAAACATATACAGAATTCAGAAGCAGAAGATTCTGGTATGATCGATGCAATTGATAATGGAGAGACAGGAGTTATTCTGCCATCCGTATATACACTCGTGTGCAAAAATTAAGAACGAAGTCGAAAAATTAGCATATCAGCTGAACGAAGAGGCAGAGCGGACAGAAAGATCAATCAGGATATTAAGTAAGGTGATGTACGGTAGCACATGCGCAGATATGCAGGTAGACGTAATGAGGGAGTGTCTGAGTAGTATAAAGCATGTTGTCGGTGTAAGATCAGTATTTCTGGCAAAGAGATTGCACGCTGTATAGCAGTTAAAATCACACCGAGTTGCTGCCTCAGCGAGAAATGGCGAATAATCAATCTGTTAGGCGACATCTGGATGCTTTTACCCGAGGTCGAATCATTGGGAAGTTGGAGGAAGGCCGCAGTGTGACAAGTGTGGCTGCAGAGTTCGGAATTGCTCCCAGCATCGTTTCACGACTTTGAGACAATTTCAAACTACAAGAACAGCTATCCGGGTGTTTAGTAGTGGTCGCCCACGACGAACCACACCCGCAGATGACCGGTATATTGCCTTACAGGCCAGAAGAAACAGGCGGCAGACAGCGGGAGAAATCGCTAGACACACGACACAGGCGACTGGACGACCGATATCGCGTTTTACCGTGGCCAGAAGACTGCACGGTGGTGGTCTGTTTGCACGACGCCCTGTACGGTGTGTACCTCTAACGCCTGCCCATCGGAGAAGGCGTTCTCTGTGGTGCCGGGAACACCGGAATTGGAGAGACAATGAATGGGGACGAGTACTCTTTACAGATGAGAGCAGATTTAGTCTGAGTTGCGATTCTAGACACATACACATCTGGACAGAGCGGGGAACACGCAATAACCCCTTCAACATCATCAAAAGGGACTGTTTTGGAGGTCGCGGAGTTCTCGTTCGAGCAGACATAATGCTTGGTAGCCGGACCGACCTTCATATCTCCCAAGGAGGTTCGTCACCTGGGACTGCTATTGTAACGAGGTTCTTCTTCCTTACATGCGTCTTTTCACAAGGGCTATGGGTCCTCAGTTCCTCTTCATGGACGACAACGCTCCACCTCATCGCACAGTTACTGTCGAAGAGCTGTTGGAGAGTGAAGATACTGAACACATGGATTGGTCGGCAAGGTCTCTGGATCTAAATCCCGTCAAGCATGTACGGAACTTACTAGGGAGATCCGTGGCAGCACGTAACTTATCGCCAGTAACGATTCCGAAACTGCGATTGGTGCTACAAGAGAAACGAGCAGCAGTGTCTCAACAGCTCATTAACAACCACGTATCCAGCATGCACAAATGATGTGAAACCTGCCTAGCATTCAGGGGAGATCATATCCCCTATTAAAGACCGGATGTTTCTTGCTGGACACCCATCACAGGGATGTTTCTTGCTGGACACCCATCACAGGGATGTTTCTTGCTGGACACCCATCACAGGGATGTTTCTTGCTGGACACCCATCACTGGGATGTTTCGGGCTTCAGTCGCATTGCGCTCCATGCTACTTTTTCACTAAAGCTTCTTTTTATCCCTCTGCTTTCTCTTTTAGTAAGTATTGCTTACATTACTCATGTCCTCACGTATTGGGGATCTTACGGTATTAAATGTGTTGATTTGGAAAGGTTTTGTACAAAGTTATATTGAAAAAACCGTCTCGTCCTTAATTTTTGCACAGCAGTGTATTCCTCTAACTGCTAATTCAGAAGATTTTGAAGATATTAAGTGCATTATAAGGAAATATTCTGAGACTACTTTATTGATAGATGAAGAGTTTGCCGTAGATACAGATGTTCCTATTATTAGGAGAATTTTCAATGTAGACGTCATTAAACAATTTGAAGGGGCACCTCAATGTGATGCTAGGTAACTTATAAGGTGTTTTCTCCGTATACCTTCGTGGTATAATTGGAAGCATCCTCGACGCGTATTCGATGGTCTACGGTTCTAATCGCGGGGAGGACATTGCACATTTTTAACGTGTCCTGCTTAAGAAAATTTTCATATCTATTAACTATCAAATACATTTGCCAATTCGTTTATAGATTTAATATTTACTAGGAATATAACTGCAGACATATTAAATTATGCATCTTATTTCTCGCAATGTCGACCAATTTGCCATATAGTTATTTTGAAAAAATAAATGTAGTAAATAAAAAGTAAAATAAAATAAAATATGTGTTTATCTATAAAATCTTTTGTTGTTTTATTTTTTCTGTATCATCCTCGTACTTTCGTTAGTAATCCTACGCATTAAACACCAGCGTCTCTTTAAACTAAAAGAGAGAGTCTACCGTCAATTTCGTTTAAACTTAAAAAGGCCCAAACTTGAATCTTAGCGTCATTTAAAACAATTTTGTAAATAGAAGGGTATATGATGACCAAATGATTACCAAAATAAAGGCCGGGTAAGGACTTTGGTGGGTAAAATGTATACGAAATGTATATAAGTTTCGTATACCGATATTCTAGAGGCTCCTGAAAAATAACTATGCTTAGACTATGACAGTGGTTAGTTAAATTTTCATTTAATACATTTTATCACAAAGTTAGTGATCAAAATTATCCCAGCTAGCCGTATTTAATCTATATATATAAAGAAGAAAGTCTGTGTGTTTCGTTGTCCTCTAATAACTCAGTCACTACTATAGCTATCGTCACAAAACTTTATACAATTCTCTCCTGGTTCCTAGAAAAGGTCGATGTCGACTTTTTTCCAAAACAAAGTAGCTAAAATCAGAGATATTAATTAAAAACTCCCGGAAAAGCGATCCTTTTCGCCTTCATTTTTCCACGTGGCAACAGTCTCCCAAGCTGGAGATGAAAATCTGCTGTATTTCGAAAGTTGTTGCCACTGTTCGCTTTCGTATCCTAGGGTTTCTTAATAAAAAATTTCTAAGTTTCACGATGAAGTAAAATTAGCATTGCCAAACATTAAATACATTATTCCCGATTCCAAAAATTCGTGGGAAGCCATTTCGACTATTCCCGTCTTCGCACGACTTTAATCAGCCGAAATATTAATTAAAAACGATTAAATCGCTAATTTTCGCACTCATTATTTCGCGTGGCAACAGTCTGGCAAGTTGGATATAAAAATGCTTTATTTCGAAATGTATCGCTACTGCTTGCTTTCAAATTGTAGAGTTTGTTAATCACTTTTTCTTTTTTTAAATTTTAGAAAATCTATATACGTATGTTACCGTTAAAGTATATCATGCAGTTATTTTATAAAATACCTAGTTATTCCATGAAATAACTGATCGTGTCCGTTAAAGTGTGTAATATCTTAATAATAAGACACTTTAACTAGTTATTCTATGAAATAACTAAGTATTCTATAAATTAACTAATGGGAAACAGTTAAAGTGTAAAATAAACAATTGATCTAAAATGAAATAACTAGGTATTCTATAAATAAACTAATGATAGACAATTAAAATGAAAAAGAAGCAATTTATCTAATTTATGCAGCGTATAAATGGTATTTATGGAAACGTACCATAAAATCATTTGTTACAACAAGGATTACTAAAATGACACTTGGAATTACAAAAAACATTATTTCTAAATCAAAAACATTTTTTGTTGACACACTGGGTTTTACAGGAACATTCCTTATTGTTAAACGAAACGTAAATGTACCTTATATTAAAAAGCGAGATGTATGATATAGATTATTTTACACTTTAACGGGCTGCAGATCGTTATTCTATGAAATAACTAGTTAAACCATGAAATACAAGAGAGTTTTACACTTTAACGGACACGATCAGTTATTTCATGGAATAACTAGGTATTCTATAAACTAACGGATTTCATACTTTAACGGTAACATATATATATAAAGAAGAATGTCTGTCTGTTGGTTTGTTCGCGTTATTGATTTCTGATCAATTGTGATAAATTTTTTGCTAGATTTAATCAACTGAAATTGAATATAGGTGAAATATTGGATGGAACTTGAGCTTTTACGACCATTTGATTAGAAAGACGAAAATCATTAAAAATTGCGTGCTATTGTTGCTGATATAATGAGAGAAAATTTGCTTATTTTTCTATGGAAATTTTTTATATGAGTTCCCTATCGCATCAGATTGAAAAGTTTATGATCATGAATCGTGTTTTTTTCATTGTTATTAGAGAAGCGGTATCGTTCTCTCTGTTGTTAGATGCATTACTCTCAATCTAACCTAACTGACATCGGATACTTCCGCTAGTATATCACTAAAAACTAAAAGCATGGATCTTCGAATAACCGTCCAAGAATGCTGAAGTGTGCAACCATTTTGAAACACCCAGTATTTTGATAAGAAAGAGGTACAAGATAGATTCTCATGGTCATTTAAAATCAACAAAAGGTATTTGTTGCAGGGTACTGAAGCTTTCAGATACAGTCCGATGACTGCACGATATCGAAGCTTTCAGTTACAGTCCAATAACAGCCAGTGATCACCACTCCTGCTCATAATATGACATATCGATATAAAAATACGTAAATAAGTAACTAGTTCTTAGAAATCATATCCGTTGCACTTTTAAGATTTACATGTTCACCTGTTGCGATCAATGAACTATACATATTTTGGTCTTGCTTTTTAAACAAATCGTGTGAGTCGCTACTTGTTTACTTCCTAAAGGCAAGACTTGGAAATATTTTAAGCTATGAATACACATTTATTACTTAGGTGAGTAACCTAACATCAAGTTTATTAAACTCTTATGTTAAGTGACATAACATTGGGTTTATTAAACTGAGTAACATATCAAAGTAACAAATACCAAAATGACAGGTGCACAAATAAGTGATTCTAACCTCAGAAATAAGAATTTAAAAAAATTTACGTTAAACTAAGGTTTTTAGGGATAAGACGGTAATGATTACATGAGTCAGAAATATCAGGCGGCTGTAAAATATGATGCTTGTTAAAATTACGTTCTACTTTATTTAATTATTAGCAGGTTATTTTCAACATTTGGAAATTTTACGTACCTTTAAAAGGTAGGAATTATTTAGCAAATGTTTTTAATGCTTGAAACTATAAACTAAATAATAATAATAATAAAAAAAAAATCTGAAAGATTTCAGATTTTAAATTCCGTCCAAAGGCGCGTTTTTTTAACGTTTCGTGTGCTACGTTTTATTATTAAATATCATGTACTACGTACTCAAACCATAAAATTCAGTTCAAAATCAATATCGCAAAATCATTTTAAAATGAACATATCTTTAGAATTTCCGTAAGTCTCGTGCGCTGGAGATAAAAATGTTTTTTTTTTTCTGTACAGTGTTGCCATTGCTCGCTTTGAAATCATTTAGTTTGTTAATCAGAAATTCGTTGAAATGTTACAAAACATAAAATCGATAATAAAGCAAATTTCAAATTCAAAATTAGGGCTTCCAGATGCCCATATTCGCAGTAGGATTACGTCATTCAAAATTCGATGGCTCTAGGTTTTATCACAATGCGAGAAACATGCATACATTTATGCAGATTTTTCATTTTTTAAAATTTAATGCAGAGCGATAACATTTAGTGGCAACAATTTGAAAAGTGAAACGGGCATTCAGAGTGAATCGACGCAAAATCGCAAAACGAAAGTAATAGTCCTTCGGAACTAAATCCCTTTGGACTAAAAAAAAATTTTTTTTTTCCTTTTTTCTCTCTCCCTGATGGTTTTTAAGTTGCCTTCGTTTCGTGCCAGCAAAATTTAGAAAATTTTTAACAGCATTTCACAAGATCACGTAGCTTTTGAAGTGCTTATTAGTCCAAAGGGATTTAGTCCCGAAGGACTATTACTTTCGTTTTGCGATTTTGCGTTGATTCACTCTGAATGCCCGATTCCCTTTTCAAATTGTTGCCACTAAATGTTATCGCTCTGCATTAAAGTTTAAAAAATGAAAAATCTGCATAAATGTATGCATGTTATTATTATTATTATTTTTTTTGACGTAGCTTTCTCTTCAAAAATCGTCTGCGTTGCACGGGAAAATAAAAAGGAATTTTAATTACAGTTCTAAATAAATAGCCAAATAAATGTGAAATTCGTAACAATATTCTCTGAAACTTTAACGAATTTTTTCATTAACAAACTCAAAGATTTCAAAGCCAGCAATATCAACGTTGTAGAGAAAAACATTTTTATCTCCAGCGCGTGAGAGCGTGTACCGAAATTTCTAAAGATATGCTCAATTTAAAATTATTTTGCGATATTGCTGTTGAACTGAATTTTATGGTTTAAGTGCGAAGAACATGGTATTTAACAAATAAAGGTAACACACAAAATGTTAAATAAACGCCCCTTTGGACGTAATTTAAAATCTGAAGCATTTCAGATTTTTTAT
>KK120808.1:200746-210950 GCA_000611955.2 Stegodyphus mimosarum
GAGGGAGACACTTGGATTCTTACAGAACTTCTTTTCACGAGTGAAAATTCGGTCTCGCCCTGGCAACGTTCGGGGCAATGAAACAACTAAATGACCGACTGATTCGGCTTTTCGAGTCAAATCCTAAACTATTAAAAGGTCATCCGTTGAAATGAAAAGAAAAAAAAAATAATGTGATTTCTTACGTCCTGCCAAAAAATAACTCGAAGCTCATCATCATCATCATAAGGGCACAGTCTCGATCCTCCTAGGCAGCCATATTACCAAAAACTGGGACTGGAGGACTGGCCAGTGTGGAAACTCACCAAGAGAAGGTTTTGATGTATGTTAGAAAGGTTTCAGATCTCAAAGACTCCAAGTCCCGAATTACCTACGTCCTGAGCGTTACGCAAGCCATGTAAGATGGGTTGATCTAGAAACGACACAGTTTAGAAAAGTTAGTACGATTTTTAGATAGAATAGAGAGGGGGAATTAAAAGGTTACCGCTAGTTCAAATTATAATTTTAATTTACATATTTTTCATCTTATATATATGTTACCGTGAAAGACCGAAATTGGAGAATGTCGACTTTCACCGGAGAATGTCAACATTCACCAAATACGTCGGTGAAAGATCGAATATAACATTGCATTCTTGTACATTCGGACCCTCACCGGTGTATGTCGACAATCACAGATATGCTCTGGTGTAGGTCGAAAAGAAAGGCGACTGGCTGTTTCCTATAAATGCAGTTGTAAAAGCAAGAGCCTCTTGGGCAATTCAAAGTCTCATAATAGTTTAAGTTGTTGCAATGAATCAGATTTGAATCACATAATTTAGTAAGTTTTTTATGACTATTATTTTATTTTCTCATTTACTACGTACTGTATAATTAAGTAAGTTTTTTAACTTCTATTATTTTGCTTTCTCATTTTGAATGTGTTGTGTGTTTTTTCGCGACTAATTACAGAGAAGAAAATATAATATTCTCATATATTCAACATTCACCATTAGTACATGGTGAATGTCGACATTCACTGGTGTAAGTCAGAAATAAAAGTATTTGGAAAATATTTCGGACATACACCAAGCGACTATCTGGACTAATTTGCACCGTAACATATATATACTAGAAACTGATTCTTAAAAAGGTCGAATGCGAAGATGAGCTAATGCGAATGATTGCTTTGGTCTAGCGAACAGAGGGTGAAGAATCATATGCTCATCTCTCGAAAGGGTGAAAAACGAAGGCTAAAATGGGAATTATTATTAAGGGACTTTTACTCGAATATTTTTCCTCCTTTTCTTACTAATTCTACCAGTTGAAAATCAGAAGGAAAAAAATAGGCGGCGTATAATACACATCAATATTAGCATATTATATATTTCAAAGGACTTAAGTTCAATAGTATTCTTTTTACTTACACAAAGTACTTCTCTGTTTATACATGCATTTTACATTTGTTACCATTAATTAAAGTTTCTAAATCATATGTTAAAAAATGTTGGGGAAATTACGGGAGGGGAAGAAATACACGAGTGAATATGGTATTTCCGATTTGAGTTGTACTGAGAATAAAATCGGCACTGGGTTTTCGGGACAAGGCTCGACTGGATCACCCTTCTTCTATTCCAAAAGAAGTCAGTTTCCAATTGTTCCAGCATTTGATATCACGATAAATAAGCCCCAACAATGATTTTTCAATAGTGTGGGCATTTTTCTGAGAGACAAATATGCTTACTCTTATCACAACTAAACTGAAATATATATATATATATATATTTCAGTGTATATATATAAAAGAAATATATGTATGTACAAGAAAATATCTACAAATATATATCTATATACAGAACAATCTCCTATAAATATTATTTCCATTTCATTAATGCGATTACGTAGAGAGATTAGGCATTTTAGAAGCAGGAGAGATGAAAAACGAGCAATGCCCTCGCCGAGACTCGAATATCGGACCCCTCGAACACGCATCGAGCCTGCTGATCACTACACCAAGAAGGCATGCTAAGAAGGCTGCAGAAATGCTTTATATGCTCCCCCTTTTAAACTGGGCGACTGGGGCTAGGGGACCAAATCGCTAAATCCTAGTGGTGGATAATTATCATCCACCATCTTTTTCAGTTCGGGCGCCACTGTAGAGACATTAGGTATTTTTTGAAAGCAAGGGACAGAAAAAGTAACCAAAACATACCTATGCCATTTGTATCAGGTTTCATTACGTAGACAAAGAGAACAGGGAAAATGTGATATATATTTGATAACCTTGCAAATGCATGTTACATGCACTATCTTTTTTTTACAGCACATTTATATTTCGATATTATTTAAAATAATGATTGATCTTTTGAGATTTTTATGGCAGTACTTACGAACAACTATAGCTCATGTTCATGCAACATACGAACTGTATTCCTCGATAATCATTTCTGGTATATACAGAATGAAGTTTAAAACAACATAAGAATACTTTAACAATAACATTTTGCTTATGCTGTTGTTGTAACATGAGACACAGTTGATGTGTAAAAAATAGAACTTAACAACCGCGCTCGACCTGCTGGCCATGTACTTTTAGTATACGAGATGCCACTGATGGGAAAATGTATCGTCTGCAAAAGGGTTCAAGACTTCTGACATACTTTGCATCCGGTTTTCTTTTTCGAAGAGCTCAAAGGGTCGGTGTTCTCAAGCTCTTCTACCGCCCTAAGAACAGAAACACGGCAACCCCCCCTTCTTTTTTCACGCAGCCTCAATCAGCACGCAAATTATCAGGCCGCAGAGGTTAGAATAACCTCCTGAATATGCTGAAATGATATGTACGATGTGAAACCTTCTTCCGATACTGCCCATCCGAATTTGTTGAGCAATAATAGACCTCATTTCTTTCATCAGCGCTTGCGGGCATTAGCAAATAGCAGTTGCAAAACAAAAAAAGCCATGCTTGTTACAAATTGAAGCACAGTATTTTTTGCAGGCGTTTTGGTATTAATCATTATCATAAAGTTCTTTTGCGAAGATGTTCTTTTTCGAATTGAATTTGCTCTATTCTATTTCTACCCGAAACTATGGAATATTTTAGGTGCGTTCAGCAATATATATTTCCAACAGCGGGCACTTGCCTATAACAGCATTGGCCAGTACTAAGGCCAAAAGTGGTGGCCATTTTGGCCGTGACGTTCAGCAATATAAAACCAAATTAAATGGTATTGTGAAAAAAATGTTGTTATCTATCCATTTTGTTTAATATATCTATCAATTGCATCTATGAAATTCATTATCCCTGTGGTAAAATTTCCTTTATATACACGTTCTCAATGACTCAATATATCATTGGCAATATAGCTCAATCTCAGTGGCAGTACGTATCAAAGATCTCAGTGGCAGTACGTATCAAAGATCTCAGTGGCAGTACGTCATTTAAACTCTGAAGCTTCATATCCAAAGAAAAGTTGGTACAGAATGCTGCAGCAATGAAAACAATAACTGTCAGTATAACAGAGATTAAATTTCTGGGAATAGTTTTTACTTCCTTGTACGAAATAAAGGAAATATTGTAACCCCTGAACATTTCAGGTACCATATTTCAATGAAAAATTCCACTATGACTGCTCTCGAATCCATTTGAAAGATGTTTTTGCATGATATCTGTACGTGCGAACAGAACAAAGGGCTCTTTCCCCCCCAAAGAGATTATAAAATGGATTACAAATGGATTCAGAAGAGATTTTTTTTTTCCATGACGTCTGTACGTACATACGAAAGTGCATATATGTAATAATAAATGCAAGAGAAAGACGGAGCAGTGTTGATGGGTAATAAGCTACATAGGATAAATCGTAAATCCATACTGAAGAGGAAGAATTATGAGTTCGTAATCAGATAGCAGTCGAGGCGATTTAAATTCCATTTTTATTTTCCAGTTGACGTTCGTGACCACAATCACTTGGCACTCTAGTCGTGCCTATTCAAGAACATTTACATTTTTGATATTACTGCGCTAGGAGGCGAGCACAGCGAAATTACGTCCAAGCAGCGCGCAGAGAGAAGCTGAATTCAGTAGTTATCCTATATGGAAGCACACGAAGAGAAAGGTTTTGGTTTGAGGTAAAATTTTCACTTCCCAGTTATTACGTCATCGGCCATGCAAAATGTAATGATCAAGAAATGACCGAATCCAGAGAAGTTATTACGACTTTTAGAATAGAGAGGGAGAATTAAAGAGTTACCGTTAGTTTAAAATATATATGAATATTTATATATGAATATGTATATATAGTGAAAAGTACTGTTTTCTTCAATCACTCCATTGTTTTCAAGCAGCGCGAATTAAAATATCGCGCATGAATATATATATATATTAATAATGAAAGCAATTAAAAGTAAATTAATATGCCCAAGACTTGCGCTAAAGCTGCAAAGTAATAATTATATAATTATATAATTTTAATAATAAAGTAATAATTTTATAATTTTTTATAATTCATAGTGAATAAATATTATATATATATATATATATATATGATAATAACATTTCTAGACTGCGTCGCTTCTAGATTAATCTATGCCACGAAAGCTTGCGTAATACTCATGACATAGTAATTGGGAGCCTAAACTCTGAGAACTGACAAACCAAAACTTTCCTCTTCGCGTGCTTCCATATTGGATAACTACGTACTTTAGCTTCTGTCTGTGCGCTGCTTGAAAATAATTTCGCTGGGCTCCATTCCTCTCGCAAAAGTATCAAAAATGTAAATGTTCTGGAAATAGGCACCATTAGAATGTCAAGTTAATTGTGGCCACAAATGTCAATTTAAATAAAAATAGAATTTAAATCACCTCGACTTCTGACTTCTTCTTCTTCAATATGAATCTACATTTCTACGTTTCAGTGTTCCTGCATCAATACTTCTCTGAAATTTGCTTTTATTACACACGTGTGTGCGTTTATCTCGCATAGCTCAAAAACGAGAAGCCCCAAAATGTTGATGTCTTGTGTATGAGACTGTCAAAACATGTAGTTGTACTTCTCCCTTTTTGATTTCAATAGACTGAACCAAAAATACATAACTATATATATATATATACTCACTTGTTACCCAGCACAGTGAACTCAGTTTCTTCATTGGTAAATTGTGCATTTTTTGTTTTAAAAGTGAGTGAATTATGTTGTTCTTATTGCTGTTCCGGTTAAGGTTTATGTGCCTTTAGTTAATGTGAATGCAATAGTTGTAAAAGTATCAACAATTTAAAAATTACTTAAGTGATACTAAGCCTAGGGAAGCCGCCATTTGTTTACATTTGAAACTCTTAGTATGACAGTGAATTAGATCAGTTTCTGAACCAACTTCGGTGTATTTTTGCCAAGTGGGACCAAAAGTAAGTTTTCAGTTTTGGGCACCGAAAAACCTATATTCCTGCCCTCTGGCAGAATTCCTTGTTTCTGCTTAGAAACTAATTTTAATCGTAAAAAAAAAATTTAACTGTGTTTGATTTTTACAATTTTTAATGAACATGTTTTGAGTTTTTATGTATTTTTGCCTTGCCACGAAGTGAGAACTGACAAATATAATAATAAATATGACAAATATAATAATGGCTGAATGACAAATATAACTCTAATAAAATTCGAGGAAATACGTTTAAATAAAATTCAGCAAAAAATGTGTATAATTTAATAGATGTACAAGGAAGTCACGTGGTGTCCACATCAGATTTTTATTTAAGATCTAATTAAAGAATGTGAATTTTGGGTGCGTAGGATGTTATACAGTTCTTGAAAATGAATGTAAATATTTCTGTTAAATCCTTGATAAAAAGCCACCTTTAAACATAAGCAGAAATTTCATGTGATTTATGGGCGAAATCCTTTTTCTGCAAGACAGGTAACGGATGACATAGATTATCTTTTGAAGTTACTAAACGATGGGATATGTATTTCAATTTTAAGATTCGGTGCATCAAAACAGTTAAGAATTACCGACCAGAACCGAATCTAGGGTGAAAAGAATGAGGCGTTTGTATCACAGAAAGTAACCTGCGCGTAATTAAAATTATACAAACTTCTGAAATCTGCCTTTATCAACTGCCAAAACTTTTAGATATGGTTCTGCTATGTACTACTTAAAGGAAAATCTCTTCGCAGAGAACTTTCTAAAGCTGTTTTCAGCGTAAACAAAAACTGCCGAAATATTAAGTCAGCTTAGTATTATTTGGAATTCTGCTTACCCATTTGGCTTTACTCGGTTCAACCGGTAACTCGACTCGACAGTCCTTTATTTTTTGTATTCGCAAAAAAGGATTTTCAGTCGTTTTCTGTCCCGATCTGTCTGAATCATTAACTGCCGACAACCTCATATTAAAAGCAGCATTTTAATGTTCGGAGTAATATGCTACGCCTTGAAATCTACCTTTCAAACTTGCTTGTCGAAAGCATATTTCTTAAAAATATTGCTTGTTGCCTCTGGTAGTTTTGCCTGAGAATTTTTAAAGAAAAATGATTTGTTGGATTGATTATTGTTGAAATTTGTTGTTGAATTTTGAACCTGAATTTGTTGAAATGATTTTTGCACATAGCAGTCATGCAGCCAATTCGTTTCGTTAACTGATCTGGAAACGGAACTACAGCAGTGTTCAGTGTCCATCCGCTATAGACCGCTTCGATGACATTTCAGAAAGAATATCACAAAGCATAAAGCCCTTAGATAGGAAGACAAACCATAATGAAACCAACGGGAAACATTTTTTCAAAGAGAATTCCGACGAATAAAATGATTTGGTGTGAAAAATTCCTTTTTAGCCAAAAGGAGCGTTAGCTGAGAAGGGCTACTCGTCTCGAAACGACATTTTGCGTCAAATCACCATAAACTGCGTTCACTTTTCAAATTGTTGCCTCCAAATATGATCGCCCTATATTATATTTAAAGAAATTAAATAGTGACGAATCTGCCTAACGTTATGTATATTTCTCGCACTATGAAAAAACGATAGTACCTAGGGCCGTCAAATTTTGAATAACGTCGTCCTCCACCCGAATATGGGCCCCTGGAAATCCAAATTTTGAATTTCGAGTATGTTTTATTATCTATTTCCTATTCTGTAAAACTTTAACGAAGTTTTGATTGAAAAACTCAACAATTTCAAAGCGAGCAGTGGCAACGCTGTACGGAATAAAACATTTTTATATCTAGCGCGCGAACTTGTCTATCGGATATTCTAAAGGTACGTACGTTATTTTAAAATATTTTAGCCCAAAGGGACATTAGCCCAAATGCTCTCGAAAAGTGTATACGTGTGTGGAAAAAAAAGGAAAAAAAAAACACGCCCCTTTAGACGTAATATAGAAAAAAAAATTTTTTTTTTTTTTTTTTTTTTTTTTTTTTTAAGAATCGAGAAGAATCGGCAGGATTTTGGATACAGAATAAATCGACACTAGATTCGCATTATCCAGTTCATTATTTTATTAGCTATTTGGTGCAAAATCAAAATTTCATTGTGCATCAAAACAACAAAAATTGAAACACAGTGTCACTCAGGGGGGAAGAATGCATGCTGAATATGTTATGAACACCGTGATGGTTTGAACCGCGTTCAAGTCCCGAAGATCGGGCTGGCTTCATGGGTATTTTTTTTTTTTTTTTTTTTTTTTTTTTTTTTATATCAATATATATAGTGGATAAGAATCGGTAGTTTCATTAAGAAAATCCTTCACAGAAGCATGATTATAAATAGCCCTGGAGTGCTTTTCCTTAACATAAATAATTCAGGACTTTTATACAAGGTTAATTTACTAGGTTTTTCATTATTTTTTAGAGCATTCCTGTTGTTCCTGAAAAATAAAACACAGTCATGATAAATGATCCTGGTATATATATTTTAATGAAAGAAATAGCGAATAATGAATTACGGTTATATTTCGATACCAGAATGGCAGATCTGTTACCGCCTGCAAATAAACATAATTTATTGTAGCAGATTCCTCATTATATGAGTTGAAAAAATTTCATTGGGTAGAAAGTAATTAACGTTCGTCCTGCACTGTTCGCTCCAGTTGCAGCACATTAGCGAAATATGTAACCTTCCGCCAGAAAAAGAAATATATATACACCTCACTCTCACTTTTAACATACAATAGTTTTCCCAGCCTCGTATTAAAAGTTCCGCAACGGGGTACCTTTTTACACATTGTTGGCGATGAAAAGACCAAAAACATTGCCATGGGAGAAAGGGAAGTACTGTTTTAGTTTCATGCCGGTGGGTTTTTTAATCGTTCCCCCGATAGCTAAAAAGTGACCTTGAACTGGGCTTCGCGTCACAGACCCGACCAGTGTTTTGTTCCAAACCGGTCGAACCCCTTGTCTGTTTACGTCAATCTTTTTACAGCATACTTTTCTTTTCTGGAGAACGGTCTATTGGATGAATATTTTATGAGTGCAGTACAGTCTTTCAACATGCTGCGCCTTTGACAGATTTTATTGCGAAAATAGTTATCAGATCACTCGCGTTTCTTCTGCTTAGGACTAAGACTTAAACTATGACAGCAGAATAAGCCTTGACAAAGAAATGAATGTCATAATTTTTACGAAATGCGGTTCTGACATCTTAGAAGGATGAATCTATACTTTTTATTCGACCTTCAAACTAATAAAAACTAAATATACAAACAGTACGTTTGTTCCTAGGTTACTAAGCATTAAGATTTAAGGAATCGTTTCTGTTATAAGTCAGACTTTTTTTTAGTCCAAGGGGGCAATGAAAAAAAAAAAAAAAAGATCCTTTGAGAGTAATATAAAATCTGAAAATTTTCAGATTTTTAGTCCAAAGGGGCAATTTGCGCAGAAGGACTATTCATTTCGTTTTAGCATTTTGCGTTGATTCACTACAAGCGTCGTTTCACTTTTCAAATTGTTGCCACCCAATATTATCGCTCTGTATTGTATTTAAAGAAATTAAATAATGAAGAATCTGCATAAATGTATATACGTTTCACGCAGAGCTAGAGCCATCCAATTTTGAATGACGTAATCCTCCTGCGGCATCTGGAACGCATATGGAAGCCCAAATTTGAAATTTGGAATTTGTTTTATTATCGATTTCATATTTTGTAAAACTTTTAACTAATTTTTGATTAACAAACTGGAGAATTTCAATGGCAACGTTGTACAAAGAAAACATTTTTATCTCCAGCGCGCGAGACTGCGTATCGGAAATTCTAAAGATATGCTCATTTTAAAATTATTTTGCGATATTTCTCTTGAAATGAATTTTATGGTTTAAGTGAGAAAAACGTGATATTTAATAAATAAAGGTTACGCATAAAATGTTTAAAAAAAACGCCTCTTTGGACATATTTTAAAATCTGAAACTTTTTCAGATTTATTTATTTTTTAAAACGAGTAATTTAGGATTTCAACGAAGCTTGCTGCTTTTCAGTTGGTTGCCAACTTGGAAATACTTCACCTAATAATACGAAAAAATAAATAATTGATTTCCTTTGTAGAGACATTAGGTTATTTCGGAGCATCAGACATGAAAAAATGAGCAACGCCTTCGCGAGGTATCGAACCACGGACCTCTCGGTTACGCGTCGAGCATGCAGATCACTACACCACGAAGGCATGCGAAGAAGGTGGGAGAAATACCTTATACCTTTATGGCGGGCACTAGCCATTTTAGAGCTCTCACTACTGCTAAGTCCAGTAAATTGGGTCATTTTATTATGGAGGAACCTAATAGGCGTCCACCGTTACCTCCTATGGGAGGACATACAATTTGCATCCTGGACATCTTGTCCTGGATTCGAACCCATGTCCTTCTCTATCGGAAACGGCTCCTTAAATCACTTAACCGACTGGGCGGCAGTACTGGTAATAATAAAATAAATTACATACTGTATTTACTCCCATAAAATTTACTAATTTTTTTAGGCAAAATAACTTAAAAAATATCAATGGCAAAACATTGCTACTTCAGTGGTACTCTTTTCCTGTCGGTTAAACAGGTTGGTTGTGTGAGGGTTTCATAAATTTTCTTCATTCATAGCTTAAATACAAGTCAATTTCCATTATAAATTCCTCCAAAAGAGCGTTCTTTCATGAATCTCGGTGGGCAAATATACTGCTGAATATAGATAGATTGTCCTACGTTCAATTCCATGTGAACAGACTAGCTACTCAAGATTTTCTTTTGTATAACGTAAAGATGAGTC
>KK120808.1:210993-255309 GCA_000611955.2 Stegodyphus mimosarum
TACAAGTCTTCCTTAAATATAAACAGCCCATTCAGAAATGTTATATACCTTAATCAAAATCCAGTTTTAAATTAAACATAAAATTAAATCGTCTTTTCTTTTCCTCAATCATTGTCGTATAGTTATTACTTTATCCCTGAAATATGCATAAAAATTTTTCTTTTCTTTCCGTGTCAAATAATTGTAGAACTTAGTCTCCAAAACTGCGATCGCGAGCTAAATTAACATCTACACTGAAAAAACACCGGTGGCTCAAACTTACTTTCTACACTGGAAAAGCAGCCCATTCGCAGATATTCGGACCTTGACATTGAATAGTCTTACCCGCTCGGCCACGCTCGGCTTCCTTAAGGTAGTCTTTAATAACTATCAGAAGAATGTGTACGTGTTCTACTAACAGTTATTTATGGTTTGATAGATTATGGAAAAGCACGCTAGGGCTACCTGTCTAAGGACAGGATGCGTTCGTGGAGAATTTACTAAGAAAAAAATGGCTCATATACACGTTACACATGAGGAAAACCACGAAAACGCTCATGCAGCAAAACTAAAAGTGAATGAATTGGAAAATGAATTGAATTTAGACGAAAGTCTTAAAAATTATACAAGAGAGCACCTCTTTCGTTTGTAGGATTAAAACAAATTTAAACGGAGAATTATGAGACATTTACTTATTAAACTTAAAATTTTGACTTGCATATTTTTTACCTTACATAAATATAACTTTATTAAACCTAAGTATGCAGCATCACTACATACAAAGATATCTGGAGAGAAGGAAAAGAATAATAATTATTATTCTTATTGAGTCGATGATTATTGACTCATTGAGTCGATGATTTTTTGGCACTATTTTTATTAAGTCGGTTACGAAAAGTGCGGAAACGTAATACGATTCAATCTTTCAGTTCTTTTAATATCCTCTACAGCAGTATCCTGGCGATCAAACCCGATCACCCCTTTTCGGAAAACAAATATTTCTGGCAGCATAAACAAGCGTCGGTTTTAACAGTCAGCTTTCTGAGAGACCACCTCCACAGGAGACCAAAATCACGTAAAGCTGTAGATAGGGATCTAAAGAGGGGTTCACTGCATTTTGTAATTTTACGATCTCGGCATTAGTTTGTACAGTAAAATAATATGGAATACATACCTAGAGGGCACACATTGTTAAATCTTTTATCTAAAATTACATTAAATTCTGGTTTTTGAATACAAATTACACATAATATGATCAATAAAAGCATCGTTGTTTTGCCCTGCTATGTGTATTTCATTCTGTAGTGGTTTAACAGTGAACACATTTTTTAATATTTCTGATTCCATGTGAATGTACAGTTTTTAAATAGATTATGCTAGGTAGGCTAAGCTTAAAATCGACGATTTTAAAACTTGACACCAGAGGTGGATAGATCTATCGGGAATTCGGAAAATTTCCTGAGATGCCATTGGTCATAACATCGCCTTGTCATCTGATATGGATGGTTTAAAAAACGGATGAAACATTAACCATAATTGTAGGATTCAAGCAGCAACAAACAATAACCTCATTGGAAAGAAAATATTTCAAGGCAAACCCATGCCACCTCCCAAATGAAACGTAAACCAATAGAAATGTATTTAACCTCTTCGTCATAAGGTAGTTTCTCCCTCCTTCCAGTAGCCTTCTTGGTGTAACGATAGCACCCTTAGCACATATTCCAGAGCTCCAAGTTCAAGTCACGGCATTTGTCACATTTCAGCACTAAAAACTTGATGACTCTACAAATGGCTTCCGAACTAAAAAGACTGTGGGCAATAATTCGTCACCACCAGAATTTGGCGACAAGGTCCCCTAATCCCCAATCGCTCTTTAAAAGGGTGAGTATATGAAGCACTTTCTCCCTCGTTCTAGAACGCCTTCGTGGCGTAGTGGTAGCACACTCGGCGCGTAGTCGAGATGTCCAGGTTCGATGTCTCGACAAGGGCGCTGCACATTTTTCACATCTCCATCATCAAAAAAACCTGATGACTCTACAAATCGGGCCGTACTAAAAGGTGATGGACAATCACAACCAGGATCTGGCGATCAGGTCCCCTAATCCCAAGTTGCTTTTTAAAAGGGTATGTAAATAAAATGTTTTCTCTCTCATTCCAGCATGCCTTCGTGGTTTAACGGTAGCCCACTCGGCGGGTATTCGAGAGATCCAGGTTCGAGTCCTGGCAAGGGTATTGCACATTTCTTATATACCCCTGTTTCAAAATAACTTAATGACTCTGCAGTGGCTCCCGAACTAAAAGGTGGTGGACGATAATTCGTCACCACCAGGATTTGGCGACTGGGTCTCCGAATCACCAGTCACCATTTAAAAGGTGGGAGCATATAAGGTAATTTACTGAATTTATTATCTCCCTCCTTCCAGCCTACCTTCATGGTGTAATGGTAGCACACTCGGCGCGTATTCGAGAGATCCAGCATCAAAAAACCTAATGACTCTACAAGCTCATAGTAGTTCTCAACTGTTGGATCTAATGCTTTATTGCACAACATAAGCAGTCCTGAATTTTCATGCCCCAACACCTCGACGATTTCATAAAGATACCGCATTATAAAGTGCCGGCACCTTTACGCAAGTCGGTGACTATTTGCCAAGGTTAGTCCGTGATTGTTATCCTCAGGTAATCACCGCGGCATTTTCACGAAGCTGAACTACATAAGGATGCCTTGCGTGTTCGTCTTGGAGCACCCTCATGTAACACTGCCAACAATGGCCAATTTGCAAAAAGGTGACGGGACGATTTTGCATACTTTGCATACTCAGACGACCCCATTCGCCCCTGTTTGTCATTTATTATAACTTAATGTGAAGAATCATATGTTTGAAGAAAAAAATATTAGGACTGAAATAAATTTTAAGGGTAGATCTTGTTTTCAATTATTGTGGTATTGTTTCCAAGCTACTACACTATGCAAGAGAAGAACCACTCATGCGTCTGAAAAACTACATAGTTCCACAAAAGAAAAGGATTACGAAACAAATACGAAAGAGCAATATATTAAAACTCTGTGTAACTTACTTCTCTCACTGGATATTTTGACCAGATGAAATCCAACTAGACACAGAAGATACAGAACGATAAATTAATGCTGCTGAAATAAATTTTCTTTGTCTGTTTTGAAATATAGTGCATTGATAAAAAATTTCGACGTTACATCTACTTCAAAAATAAGCTGATGTATTTTGTTTTGTTCTAAAGTATGATGAATGCTGAAAATCAATATGTCTTTGTTAGCGCAACGAATGTGTGTATATATATAGATTTATATGGGCAGTTTCATAAGGGAAAGCGTAATTTTTTATCCGAACTAACTGGAGCGAAGATTTTCGGATAATCCATGGTTAGGCGCATTTTCATAAAAAAGTGGAAATGGCTCAATTTAATACGCATCTTTCTGACAGTCATGTTCTTCCTGAGTGCCTTTTGCGAAAAATTAATGTCAGAATTTCCGCTTTAAACTTTTTATTTTTATTTAAACTACGTAAAAAAATAATATGCATCGGTAACTTAAAAAAAAGGGGGGTGGCAGAAGAGAGACAGAGAGAGAAAGAAGGAGATGAAAAAGAAAAAAGAATAAATTTATGTTGCAATCTTCTTTTTAAACCATTAAACCGATGCGCAATAGATAAAACCAGGGGAAGGGGAAGTAAGGAAAATTAATAGTAATGCAATCTACATGCATGAATACTCGCTGAACGACATTACAAAAAGATGAAATTGTAAGTAAAAAGCTTATAATATGCTTGCGGAGACCATTAGGTTTACCGCAGCATAAAAAGTAAAAACTCAGCGGTGTCCTTGCGAGTCATAGAACCACAGATCTTTCAGCTGCCAACTATGTAGGTGTATTAAACCACTTACACCGCAAGAGCTTATAAGAAAGAATGCGGTAATTCATTTTCTCCCTGCTTCCATCAGGCCTTCGTGGTGTAATAGGAAGCGCACTTGAGAGGTATCCGAGAGATCCAGGTTCGAAACCCGGTGAGGGTATTGCTCAGCTTTCATGTCACTTACTTCAAAATAATCTAATGACTCTACAGTGGCACACGAACTAAAAGGTGGTGGACGATAATTCGTCACGATCAGATTTTGGCGATTGGGTCTTCTCATTCTGAATCGCCCTTTAAAAGGGGAAGTATATAAGGTATTATTTCCCTCCTTCCAGCATACCTTCATGGTGTAACTGTAGCACACTAGGCGCATATTTGAGAGGTTGGTGAGAGCATTGCAAATTTTTTCTTAGCTCCTGATTTAAAATAACTTAATGGCTCTACAATCCTCAATTTCAGAAATCTTGTTCTGGGATATTGGAAGGTAACAACTGACAGACTTTTTTTTTTTTTTAGAATGAAAAACATTTATTTTGAATGCCACATTTTTTCTTTAAATATGCGATTTGTTTTAAACTTTGATGTTTTGGTATAGGTTCGTAAACTTCCAGAAGAGAATTTTAATAAAATTATAAATTTTATTATTGACAGAAATTTCATAGTCCGCTTTTTTTATCAGTATATTTACAAATAAATTACATTATAAAATATGCAATTGTTTCCATGCAATTAAACAAAAATGCTAACGTAAAAAAAACATAGGAAAATGTCCTGCCACCTTTTCTCCTCTGTTTCTGTTAAACGAGATTTTATTGTATTTAGAATTTGCAAAAACTATATATGTTTCAAAATCGTGTCACAAGAGATTCCTAATATGTATTACGATCTGATTTTTCAAGCAATGTAAATTGATAAAAATATAATTTTTAGTACGTATAAAGTATATAAAAATAAATCTTTTCAAATCTACAAACAAATATTATCGTCTTCAGTTATTGATATAAAGTTTTAATATTTGCAAATAAAGATCAGAAGCATGAGAACAGTACCTGTCGAAAACAACGCGAAGAAAATAACCATGAGTGGAAAACATCATAGTTAGAAAGAGCAGGAAGGAGAAAAGATTGCAATTTTAGAACATTTGAAATGAATTTTTGTAGAGCCATAAGGATTTTTTTGATGTGGAGACATGAAAACTGGGCAATGCAATTTAAATATTCCGTAAATTATGACCTGAAACTATTTCTAAACTTTTAAATTTACTCAATAAGGGGTAAGGCAGTGTGCCCCGGTATCCAGGTGTTTAAACAGCGTTTTCCACAGAAATATTCACCCCCAAGGAATTCGATGGAACTAGGCGAAGTCGTACTCCCATTCAAATTCTTTGGTACTATAATCTATAAAGTGCTAAAGTGTCAACGAAAGTCACAATCCTGCGTTCATTGCCGAGGTAATATTCGTGGACTTGGTTCTGATGTAATCGTCAGATAAATAAGTCTTCTCGTCCTCATTACGAAAACAATTTTCATAAAATTAAGTTTAATTCAGCCTTATGTAGAGAAATTCTGCGAGTGGAAGTAATACGTGTTTAGGGGGTTAAGGAAATGCAGCTGTAGACCCTTTTATCGAATACTTTGAGTACTATTTTCGAATACATGCTTTATCCTATAAAGGGTAATAAGCAAAACTGTGTTGAACTTGAAAATCAAGATTTAAATTCTTGTCTTCTAAAAAAAAATGAGCCATACTCAGAACGCTGAAGTGTGATTATGCTTGTGTTAACCAAATGACTTTGATATAGGAATATTGAACTATAGTTATTGTACTATGATTTTGTAATTCTAAACTCATTAGTTACTTATTAAAAATTTTATTACTTTTATTGTTATATATTGATAAATTGTGCATTTTTTACTTTAAAAGTGATTGAATTATGTTGTTCTTATGTTCCGGTTAAAAGTTTTTATGCTTTTAGTTATTCTGCATGCAGTAGTTGTAAAATTATCAACAATTTAAACGTTGTTTGAATGCTACTAAGCCTTACGAAACCGGTATTTGTAGACATTCGAAGCACTTTAATA
Organism: Stegodyphus mimosarum; assembly: GCA_000611955.2. Lineage (NCBI taxonomy): Eukaryota > Metazoa > Arthropoda > Arachnida > Araneae > Eresidae > Stegodyphus > Stegodyphus mimosarum. The sequence continues at coordinate 216,944 of KK120808.1, forward strand.
GAGCAGTGGATTAAGTCAGTTTCTGCACTAAATTCAGCGTCCTTTTGCCAAGTGGGACCAAAAGTTAACTTTCAGTTTTGTACACCGAGAAATCTGTCTTCTTGCCCTCTGACCGATTTGCTTGGTTTGGGGTAGAAACTCTTAATTTTAATTGTAAAAATTATTTTTTAACTGTTTTTAACTGTATTTGGTGTTTCATGTTTTTCTGTATTTCGCAATTCTTAATTAAAGTGTTTTGAATTTCTATGTGTTTTGCCTTGCCGCGAAATGAGAACTGAACTAACTGAATGAGAAATATATCTCTAATGAAATTCGAAGAAATAAATTTGAATGAAATACAGCAAAAAGTGTCTATAATTTAATTAATGTTTCTTGTGATTACAACCACTCTGTTTACAATAACAACCTTACTGATATTCAGGGGAAATTTCATAACATAAAATACAGGGTGTTTATAAAGTCCCGGACCCATTTTGATGTTTAATAACTCATAAAATAATAAAGATGGATTAAAATTAATAACATAAATGGTTAGACAGACTCAAAAAGTTTCATGACCCTTGTCAATGAACTTCCACGTGTGCCCCCTTCGTTGCACGGAGAACATCAAGTCGATATTCAATTTCACGCCAGGTACCGGCAAGCATGTCGGCATCCACAGAGCCTACTGCGGTTGTAATTTTGGCTTTTAGGTCATCAATGTTCGACACTCTCCTCCTGTAAACGTTGTCCTTCACAAATCCCCAAAGGAAAAAGTCCAGCGGCGTTATATCAGGTGATCTGGGTGGCCAAGGAATTGGACCTCCTCGCCCAATCCATCTTCCTGTAAAATGGTCATTCAAAGAACTGCGAGCGATGGTATCCCAATGAGGTGGTGCAGCATCTTGTTGAAAAAAGCCATGTGATTGAAGCTCTTCTAGTTGTGGAAATGCGAAGTTTTCGAACATGTCTAAGTATACGACTTATGAGACCGTCTTTTCTGTAAAAAAGAAAGGCCCAGTGACTCGGTCTTGCATTAGTCCACATCACATATTAACCTTTGGGGAATCCCTTTGTGCCTCACAGTATTCATGGGGGTTTTCAGCTCCCCATATGCGCACATTATGGAGATTAACAATGCCAGAAAGATGAAAGTATGCTTCGTCGGAGAACATTATGCGCTTCAGAAATTCAGCATCATCTTCTATCCTCCTTAGCATATCTGTTGCAAAGGCCACCCTCCTAGGCCTATAATAATAGGCAATAGTTGCCAAAAACAAAAGAGAGAAAAATGGAATTAATAAGCAGACGATATTTACAAAAGTACAGATATTTCGACTGGAAAATGAAATTATCTGAAATTAACCACACGCGCAGACGATATTTACAAAAGAAAAGATATTCAAACCTGAAAAGGAAAATATATAAGTTATTCCATCAATAAATGCCATAAGTTAGTTTATATCTTCATTATTTTATGAGTTATTGAACATCAAAATGGATCCGGGACTTTATAAACACCCTGTATATTATATGCACATAAAGTGCATAAGAGGATACAGAAATATGCATGAAATTATTCATTCATTATTATCATTACCAAAAAAAGTAATATATTCTTGGTTTCATAGAACGATGCTCTAACCTTTGCTAAGTATGGAGGTTATAGAATACAGAACACACTATTGTTTACGAGCGTTCTCCAGAATCACCACCCGAGCGTAGATATGAGAATTTTGATTAACACAGCTACTACCAACGTGTGAAAATAAAACTGGAAACCTGTTAGAGACAAATCACACATGAACAAAATGCTGCTATTTAGTCTTGATATTCTTTTTGTGTTATTTTCAAAGCAGCTGGAAGGTGTTACGAACTGTCACTTATGTTTTCAGATGCTCCTAAAGAATATTTTTTTTTGCATGCTTGATATACGCTGGATTAGCATATGGGAAGAACATAATTTTGTCTGACTGAAAAGGTATTTTAATATGCTTTTAAAGAGTTCTTTTTCTTTACTTAAGTGATTTCAAGTAGGTATATTAACCGCATTGAATAACTTTTATTTTTATTTCAGGAGCAAAAACTATGCTTAGCAAATTGCATGTATTAAATCAGTAAGATTCTTGCCGCTTGAGCAATTGCTTTCAAAATTTGTCCGATAATATATTCTTGAATTTTAGCGTTACCGAGGACAACTTTTTCCAGTCAGATATTACTTTCTCATTTTTTATTACTAAATAAACATAAAGTTTACTCGCGATATTTCACCGCTTTGAAACAGTCAGAAATTTTTGTCTTTTGCCACAGGCAAAGAGAATATTTTTTGAGTAAAGTTTGTGTACTTAGAGCCATAGCAACAGACATTTGTATGTTAAAATAAATTATACTTGAATTTGATAAGAATGACAGATATATGTACGATATTCGATGTATTGATTATTCTTTACAATGATCGCTGTCTTGGAATATTTTGCCCCAATAACAACTATTTTTCTCTTCTTAATGCATGTTATTTCGTTCAGCTATACTTTTGCTTCCTTTTTTGAAACCGTAAGACTATTACTGCCTTATTGCAGCGTACAGCACCAATAATATTTTGCTATTATATAAATTTTTAGCTTTGCAAGGTATTTCTCCCGCTTTCTTAGCATGCCTTCGTGGCTAATGGTCAGCACGCTCGGCACGTAATCGAGAGCTCCGTGATTTGAGTCCCGGCGAGAGCATTGCTAATTTTTTTTTTATCTCTCCTGCTTCAAATAACCTAAGGTGGTCAATGATGATTCTCCACCAGCAGGATTTGGCGATTCGGTCCTCTAAACCTCAGTCACTCTTTAAAAAGGGGGAATTTCGCCCATCTTCTTAGCATGCCTTCGGGGTGTAGTGGTCAGCACGCTCGGCGCGTATTCGAGGGGTCCGTGGTTCGAGGTCCCGGCGAGGGCATTGCTTGTTTTCCCCTCTCCTGCTTCCAAAATAACCTAATGTCTCTACAGCTTCATTTTGGAAATTTGTTCGTATCCTCATGCTCTCAGTGTGAACTGAAATAACCTTTTATTTAAAACGTTTGCAAAAAACGTCTTGCCACGTGCATGAAATTTGCAGTAATTGAATTGGGTGGGTTACAGAGCTTCAATGTACTCTCTATAGAAAGAATGTATACAGTGACATCAATCGGGGTATTGCAAAGTGTAGCTCATTCGACCGTTTGACGCAATATCATATTTTGTGCAAAGAGAGCTTGAACAAAACAGTTTGTATTTCTTTGATCAACAGTATATTCCTGTCATTCCACAGCCACCTTATTGACAAGATTTTATACTTTCTCAGCATGCTATTTTTCTCTTAGCAAGAGGCTTCATTCTGAAGGGGCAGTAGGTACCTCCAGTAATTTTAAAAGTGCTGGGGCAACGGTATTTATTCTTGTGCATGTTACTTAAAATGTTAATATCTGATATTTTTTTTTATTTCGAGTGCGACGAGATCATAATTTTTTTTTATTTCAAAGGAATTTCAGCGCTGTTAAATTCTTAAAAAGTGAGAATATGCATATCTGCATTATGCATCAAGAAATGAAAATTTCATAAATTGTCATTGCGCGGGTATCTTCAGCGAAGAATTTGGATTTGCAACCCAGCTGGAAACTGTGCAATCTCTTTTGACATCAAAGATGAAGCCATTCTCATGGCTTTAAACCAGTGGGGATGTAAACATTTCAGATTAAGGAATTGTGTTATGCGGATTCTAAAGCGGACTTCTATGTTGTGTGGCTCTATTTATTACCTTAGACCAATGATTCTCAACTTTTTTTTTCAGTCCAAAGAGGCTTTGTCCCTGAAGGACTATTGTTTTCGTTTTGCGATTTTGCGTTGGAAAAATTAAAAGTCTGAATCACTTTTCAAACCACCAAAACTTACAGCCCTGTATTATATTAAAGAAATTAAATAATGAAGAATCTGCATAAATGTACGTATATTTCTCCAAATGTGATAAAACAGCGGTACCTAGAGCCATCCAATTTTGAAGTACGTTTAACGTACGTAATTAACGTACGTTTCCACCCGAATATGCGCATCTGAAAGCCCGAATTCGGAATTTATTTCATTATCTATTTCATATTTTGTAAAGCTTTAACGAATTTTTGATGAACAAACTCAAACGATTTAAAAGCGAGCAATGGCAATACTCTACGGGAAAAAAAATTATCTACAGCGCGCGGAACTGTGTATCGGAAATTCTAAAGAAATACTCATTTTAAAATTATTTTTCGATATTGCTGTTGAACAGAATTTTATGGTTTAAGTGCGAAGAACATGGTACTTAATAAATAAAGGTAACACACAAAACGTTAAAAAACGTCCCTTTGGACGTAATTTAAAATCTGAAACCTTTCAGAATTTTTTTTTTCCCGGCACACTTTTATAGATTTCAAAATTTGGCGGCACAGAAAGAAAAAGATAAGTTTAAAAGTTATTTACTTACCTATAATACACTGTGTAAAATAATTTATGATAATAATTTTGAATGTAAAATTAAATAATATGTACTACAGAAACAGCAATACGTTTATTAAGGGATTAATTGCACGTTAATAATAAGAATACTTTTAATGAGAAATTTGAGCTTGATGTTTTTTTACAATTTCATTTATATTGGGTGGTAAAAATGACAATGCTACTCTGATATCGTCTTCTAAATTTAACAGTCTCGATCTTTCATTCGCTTTTATGTTGGTTAGCACTGAAAATCCGAATTCGCACAAATAAGATGCAGAAAATTGTAATAATATTTTTAAAGCTTTGTTGGCCGTCATGGGATAATCGCATTTAATATTAATCCAAAACAAATTAATTGATTCTTCCGAATTTTTTAAAATTAAATCTCAAGCGAAATTAGTTCTTCCTCTTCATCCAAAGATAATTCAAATACACAAGTATTCGTTATCACATATGAATTACGAAACCAATCAAATCTTTTTATATGTAAATTTGCGAAATAATGAATAATTCTCTCCTCTAATGTTGTGAAATGGTGACTAACAATTTTATGAATAGTTTTATTAAAATCTTTTGGGACTGACTCAAACTTTTCCAAATTGCCTTCCTGAGCTTTGTTCTTCCATAAAGTTATTTGCTTTTGGAATCCCACCAGTTTATCTGATGAGTTTGATGCATTTTCTTTCGGCCCTTGCATACTTGAATTTATGTTATTAAAAATAACAGAAACGCTCCAAAATGCGCTCTCCTCCAGAGCACCAAAATCGGCTTGGATACCACAATTGTTGCGATTATTACTGCCTTAAAAGCCGAATTGCGCCAATTCTCAAGTGCACCGTATACTAGGATTAAACACATTATAATTTTTACTATATACATTTCTAAAATTTGGCGGCACACTTTAAGAACTTGGAGGAACCTAAAAGGGCCGCGGCACAGTGGTTGAGAATTACTGCCTTAGATTATAGAAGATTCTCAAATGCTAATGTCTTATTCAAGCATTGTCATGACAAGATACTGCAGTGGCCTTTGCAGTAAATCCCGCACATTGTGAGATTTCTTTCAACGATTAAGAGGAACAGCCTAAAGTTATATCTCTAAGTTAAACTTTCAAAAAAAAAAGTTATCTGCCCATTCTTCGTACATGTAATCCGTCATGTCTTTCACATTTCGAACAATGAAGTCACCGTAGTACTACTTTTCCGGCATAGAGAACGACGTTCGAAGTGAAAACTTGTGCTTGTTTGTCTTGCTTTGAAGTTGCTCTTTGCTGACACTCTGGTTCCATTGTTAATATTGCTAGACTCTAATAGATGCCATCACTCCTCTTACTTTGTTGAAATAGTTTACGACCACCCTGCATATTACTGTTGTATTGGATGTGATGTAATTTAGCAAATAAACGTAATAAATATTGACAATGTAATAAATCAAAAACACAGCTTTAAATAACGAAGTTAGAACATTTTGAAGCATCATATTTAAAAAAAGGGAAAAAAAATAAAGAAAAGAAAAAAAAAAGAGCATCTTTTTTATTGTGACCTCTAAAATTGAAATAATGAAGATCACGGAATTTTTAATAAATCCAGTAAAACTGCATTTGTGAAGAAAGTTATGGAAGTAATTGAACACTTACACAAGAACGAAACAGATGCTACTGAATTCGAAGAAACGTCATCTGACACCGATTCTGATAATCTTCTAATCCTAATCCCGAGAACTGAGACAATCATGTCTATCAAAAGACGACTGATTCCACAACTGTGATGTGAGAAATATCAGGTATAATACACCCCTTGCCAGATGACATTGCCAAGCCTTTTCCCTAGCTTTCATGCACAAATCTGAAGCATGAATCTTGTTAAATCCATATTTAGCAGCCTCTTTTCAGAACAAAAATTCATAAAATTTCTTGCAGTCTGCAATTTGGGAGACAGTTGTTCCTTTCTTTGCCAGAAGATTTGGTAATTTGGTACTGAGTCGGTAGACGGTGGTATGAATGTTGTAGAGGCATAATCATAAGACATAAAATGCGGGAGTTCTGTTCGCACCTGCGAGACGGGATCTAAGCTGCAGCGAATTAGAGAAGATAAATATGCGTGTGCGTGGATATGTCCACAGCTTTTCCGCTCAATAGGTGTATCACCTTCGCTTTGATAGGTCGACTCTTACACCAAGCTGGCATAAGGTTGAAAACTTCGAACTTTTATGTCTAAACCAGTTTTTGTGACTCAGCAAGGTCTGGTTACCTAGCAAAGAAGCTCAGTTTAAACCAGTTATGACATTTATACCACCGTTTAAATGGAGCCCAAGGTCCATATCACACACGCATTTGTTTCACAGGAACAACTGTTTCGGACAATTTTTCTGCCCGGTTTACTATTGAAAGAAAGAAATAAGATTTTTGTCCTTCCTTTCGAAAAAATTGCAAGTATAGGTCCTATGGCAACAAAGGAGCTGTTTTCTCCAAAGCCGTCATCCTCTCAGGCAATAGTTGAGATACAGAAAGGAGCACTGTATTAACGCCCTTGAAAGTCGCTTTCACTCGTGGAAATGTAAAAACATGGAGGCGCTTATCATTTGGATGCCACACCAAACTTCCCATGCTCACAAGCGGGACTACTACAGCAGAAATGCAACAGAAGACTAGATGTTGAATTCTGTACAAAATTGCATGGTATAGCAGACTATATTTTGATAGATCACTTATCTCCTCTGGATAGAGCAAAACTTCTAAAGGACTATCTTAATACAGCAAATATATTGAACAGATACTGCTGGCAAGTTCTGCAAAAACTAATCAAAAGTCTGTGGAATACCTCGGACGGAACAGTCGCTCTTTCCAAATACAAAACCTGTGAAGTGCTGGTTTACAAGCAATGACACCCCGATTATAAAAAATAGCGCCTGGATTGCCTGACTGAAGGAAGGCATCATCAATGGAAATCACGTATCAAAATCAGAAGCAACCCTATTCAACAAAAAATTTTAATCAGCCTTTCTCCGAAGACTACGGAGAAAATACTTATATAAGAAATGTAAGTATACATTTTTATTTTGCTGTAATACTTAACGTCTAAGTTAATTCAATTAATTATACTTTAATTTGCTGCAGAACTTTACAAATGGTATTTTGTTTGATGCACCGAGTTTAAGTATTTTCAAAGATAGTGTATTTTACTTTTTTTAAGTGAGTATTTTCCTGTTTCAAAGCCAGTTAGTATTATATGCTTACAGCGGATGCCAGATTGATCTATACCAAAGGAAAATATAAGTGACCAGTTGCACATTTGCCCTGAAACTTCATTGTTAGACTGAAGTGAGGAGAAATCATTCGCAAAATCATACCGTTATCTTGAAATGGATTAAATAAAATTATAACGTTCCGCCTAAGCATTCTTCCCAGAAATGTTTGCGGAACGTTGAGAGATTGGTATCTATTCGTCACGATTGCGGAATGCAGAGACTCTGTTAACGCTCTTTTGTTTATTCAGTCACGAAAAACCACATAACTTCCTCATCAGTACATTAAATATTCATATCTTGGTTGCTGTTGCTCTGTTACTATGCCACATGTTATTTCTTAGAATTAAGCAGATAAGTTAAGTCTTTATATACTGAGTGGCACCGAAGTTTTCGTGCAAAAAGTATTATTTCTTTGGTACTGATGTTTATTAATGGTTCCTTATTAAATATCCCAAATAAGCCGGCCTAATGGAAAGAAAATCTTGATCTTTTGCTGAAGTTTTAAAACAATTAAAGTTGTAAAATGATGAAAATAACACAATGTAACTACAGCTTTATGGAAGACAATCCGAAAATTTTTCTTGAATCAGAAACAAATATAGCATATTTAATTCCAAAAATTCACCTACTGTAAAGAATGCAGAACAATAGACGCGAAATCTTCCTATGAGCTAACGAGTTTTTGAGCAGTGAGTTCTTCCCAAACTCAATTTAGACGGAATGCTGACTTAAAATGACTCGTGAATCTGTGACTGGAAGAGGGTAAGGATTAGTATTTTCAGGCAAACTGTATTAGAACTTTCGCATGCCAATCAACCGAGTATCTGGCACATTCCAAACAATGGCCAAACTAGAAGAAATTTGTTGAAATGTCTCCAAACGTTTTGCGATTTCAAAAAGCGATACGCATCTTAGGTTCCGCTGAAGATATTCGCATATAAAAAAGTTATTTGCGTAAAATTATATGAATTAAAATGTAGTAGAATAACTATATACATAACAGAATAATTGGATAGAAATTTATATAATGCAAAATTTGTAACTATATGATTATTTCAGGTCAAGGTGTATTAACACTTTTCTGCCTTAATCGCGTACAGTTTTGCTCAGTTGATAAGGTATTTTCTCCCTTCCTTCTGCATGCCTTCGTGGTATAACGGCGCATATTGGAAAGGTCCAGGTTTCAGTCTCGTCGAGCGCATTGCTCAATTTTCACATCTCCCGCAGAAGGAAAAATCCTAATGATTTTAGTGTGGCACCTAAACTAAAAGGTGGTGGATGATGATTCTTGACCATCAGGATTGGGTGACTAGGCCCCCTAGTTCCCAGTCGCCCTTTAAAAGGGGGAGTATATAAGGCATTTTCTCCCTCCTTTCTGCATGTCTTCATGATGTAACGCCAGCACACTCGGCGCGTATTCAAGAGTTCCTGGTTCGCGTCCCATCGAGGGCATTCTCAATTTTCCCGTGTACCACATAAAAGAAGTCCTAATGATTCTACAGCGGCACCCAAACTAAAAGTTGGTGGATGATGATTCTTCACCACCAGGATTTGAGGAAGGGGTCCCCTAATCTCCAGTCGCCCTTTAAAAGGGGAAGCATATAAGTAGATAGGTAGGTTACGGAGGACGGAGACGCCTGGTGCCTAACAGAGGTAAGCAGTCATGTGTCCCACGTCCTTCTCTAACTACAGCAATAGCTCCCTGGAGCCCCACAAGGCTGCACCGGGAGTTTATTAAGGTTGTCAAAGGGGAGTACATGGCCTTACAAGGGCGTTAGTAGGGTTGTATTACAGATTGAAGAGGTAAGCTGTGGTGTTACAGATGGTAAGTACTTAAAGTAAAAATGCAAAAAGATATACACAATAAGGCACATAAATACACATAAACAAATAATACACAAGACACAAAACGCAAAATACATAAACACACAAACACATAAAACAGGTACATACAAATAATCACCTAAAGCACAAAAAGGCATACATACATATTAAAACGCATGAATACAGATGGGAAGTGGAGTTCGAAGTCTGCTGACCGAGTCATTTTAGCACGTTTGGCAAAGGTCTGTTCCCAATGCCGAGATGGTGTTAATGATACTGGAGATTGAATTAACCTCTCCTTTATGCGTTATAAGGAACCGATGATAGGCGTCCCTTTTATCTGTAGAGAGATGCGGGAGATGGTGTGCAGCCGTTAAAGGACATGTTCTGGTGACCACTCTGATCCGCAGACACAAACATCCATATTTGAGATGCCATGGCGATTATACATTGACTACCAATAAGTATTTGGACGCCTATGCAAATGACGATATCTGCGGTCCTAAGGTGCGTCACGGACTCCGCAGGTATATATCGTGTAGGAAACAGCATCGGCTTTAATCGCATGCAAGATGCCTCGCTGTTCGGAGCTCTCTGATTTCGAGAAAGGTATAATTATCGGGTATCACAAATGTGGCCGATCCTTAAGGGGACGTATCTAGCGATCTGAAGTACCCAAAATCGACAGTGGCTTATGTGATTAAGAAGTGGAAGGTGAGCGATGATTGTCGGAATGTGCCCCGAGTCGGCAGACTAACGAAACTGGGAGATAGAGGCCGACAAGTGCTGTCCAGAGAAATTCGGAAGAACCGCACCCAACCGATGGCCTTCATCCGCGAGGAGTTTCAACAGGCATCCGAGAGTATTGTTTGAATGAATACCATCCGTAAGGAAGCACATCTGCTTGGTTTTCATGGTCGTGCTGCTGCCCATAAGCCTTTGATCACAAAGTCCAACCGCGCTGCTCGGTTAATGGGGTGCAAAGCACATCGAAACTGGACCGTAGATCAGTGAAAACGGGTTCTTTGGAGTGACCAATCAAGGGTCACCCTTTACCGTTCGGATGGCAGGGTCTGGGTCTGGCGTCTATCTGGAGAACGTCTCCTGCCAGAATGCATTGTGCCAACAGTCAAGTTCGGCGGATGTGGAATTATGGTATGGGGGTGTTTCTCCTGGTATAGGCTGGGACCCTTGGTCCCTATTCATGGTAAGCTCAACTCCGATGCCTACTGCACTGTTTTGGGTGACAATGTGCTTCCTACGTTGTGGCAGTTTTACGGGTTGGACCCCTGTTGTCATGTTTCGACGTTAACCAAGGCTTGGTATGGTGCCAATGGAGTTCATCGAATGGACTGGCCTGCCCAGAGTCCAGACCTGAACCCTAGCGAGAACCTCTGGGACGAGTTGCATCGCCGAATTCAGAGGTGCACTACCCGTGCAAAATCGGTGAAGGAACTTCTATGTCTTCTCCAAGATGAGTGGAAGAAAATACCACTAGCTGTCATACAAAGACTTGTGGAAAGTATGCCCCGGAGGGTCCACGTTGTAATTACCTCTCGTGGAGGCTCTACCAACTATTGATTTTGAATAAAGTTAGTTTTTCTTTTCTATCACAGGTGTCCAAATACTTATTGGTAGTCAGTGTAGTAACTTGGAAACGGGATGATAAAAAGCATAGTGGTTGTTCTGTAGCAGTTCATTATTGCATAATTTATGAATAAAAATTCCTTTTTTTTCATTCTACCAATCCAATGAAGCTTTATAAGGAATTTCACAGCAAATTATTAACACTAATCTAGTTAGGCAAGCCAATCAAACTCATTTTTATTTAAAGCATAAGATTAAAATGAAAAAAAGAAATATTAAGAATTGCATTTGTTACTTTTAAATCGTTTAGTTTGTTAATCACTAACAGAAAAATTAAATTTGAAAGTTGCCATTCGCTTTGCCGAATGGCAACACACTGGCTCTTGGAAGATAAAAGGATTCTATTTCTGGAGGGAACAGCATACTGTTTAATATCCGTATTTGTTGAGTAAGTTTTAAAGATAAATATGTAACGCTTTGCCGAATGGCAACACACTGGCACACAGGAGATGAAAATGTTTTATTTGAAACAGTGACAACACACTGCTTTTAAATCGTTGAGTTTGTTGATTAAAAATTCATTAAATTTATTCAAAATATGAATTAAATAGCAAACAAGTTCGAAATTCGGGCTTCGAAGTTCCCTAGTTTGGTTGAGAGGCTACGCATGTTCAAAATTGGGTCTCTATACTATAGTTTATAATACAGATATATGCACAGATGTTGGTTATATATACAGATTCTTCTGTATTTAATAACAGAAATAGTTAATATTTTATTCGATAGCTTCCTCGTTATATCCTCATATATATTTATTTTTAAGTGTATATTTCATAAATCAACACAGAAATGGAAATATTTTAGTTCAATGGAGCGTCAAATGTTTATTGTTCTTACTAAACTTCATTTTCAGTAGGGTTATCGAGTTTTAAAATATTTGAAAGTTCAGTTAAATATATTGAATAAAAGACAAATGATACCCTTGTACTTTGTAGGCATTCATTTCTCCTTTAATACCAATCTCTTCGATTTTGATCGATGAGGCAGATATCTGGGTGCGGTTTCTAAAAACACCTAGGGACCTACCAACAGACTGAATGGACAAGGTGCCAATAACCAAGTGACGTCAAACGTTTCGATGAAAACTAGAGCAACCGAGATTGGAAGCATGTAAGTGTTGCCTACGGGTAACAATGAAAATTGATAGCTGTTCTTTTTGACCTTGAAATAAAATGCAAAACTTTTATTCACAGAGTGAGGGTTTTCGTTTAATCCACGAGGTAAAATAAATATATACATGAGCTAGAAGTGTTTCATCAGCCTTTGCCATATCAGGTTATTTTTATTTATTTATTTATTTATCTTTCTAATTCTGCCCTCTCGTTTCGAGTTTTAGTGCTCGAAAATGAAGTAGCTGGGTTAAATGAGTCATTAATATGTTTTACAAATTTATTGATTATTTATTTCTTAGTATAAAAGTGTATTTGTTACGTAACAGGTCAAAAAAGACTTAAAATACAAGTTGTTCTTCCGAATCGTTTGCAGAACGTTCTTTCAAATCAGCATTTAATTTTTTATCATTTTCTTCAGTTTTACACTTTCGTAGCTTTTAGGCTTAGCAGAACATACTCCATCAAACTAAAACAAATCAAGCTAAATATCTGTAAACCTATCAAGTCTATTGAAATTTGACTTGCAAGCATAAACCTTATGTACTAATCAAGCCTTTTAACACAAAGCTTTGAAATGTTGGAAGTCCAGTTGATTAATTTGTTAGCAGTAAAACTGAGGTTGCGTGTTTTGTCAAGCAGTGAAATCTTTTTCTAGTTTATGATTTGAAGATATAGATACTTGACTACATTTCGTGAAGTATTTGTTATATTAACAGTAAGGCTCTCTGGATAAATTTGGGAATTTTCTACTTTGTTAAAATTATTAAAGGTAATAAGGTAACCTACATATTTGTATGTATGAGCGTAGTAAATTCAATCTTTTTTCTGTAAAGTTTTTGGAATGTCAATGCTTTAAATAAAAATACGTTACGAAGATTTGCAGATGTGTGAGCTCCCACTGGGATTCCTATTACTTGCTTCTAAAGTTGATTTTAAAATTTTATGTAGTTATTAAAATACTGCAATTAAGGAAGATTTTCCATCTATTAATGTCTAGAACTGTCAGCACAGCAGAAATGATTTTAGGATAGATCAATTAGGCTACTATAGATTTTTTTAATGGAAGTGAAGTATATGTATTTTAAGCCATAGCATTTGATATTTTGTATGTCAATAGACTGAATGGTATTAGTTACTGGAATGTTATTATTGATGATCCAGCAATAATTACGTTCTGTGTTACAAGGATTAAAGATCAATTTACAAATTTTTTTTTAAGTGCAAAATAATAATCCAGAATTCTCTTGTAATTAGTGGTGCCATTTGCAATGAAGCTGAATTTAAGTGGTGTTTTATGGAATTCAAGAAGAGCATAAAAGTTAGTAAACCTGTCATACCTTGGATTTATAGAGATTTCGAGTTTTTTTATGAAATTATTAAATTCTGTTAATTATTGAAGTTTCCGTAGTGTTTGTGAACCGGTAAGTATTGGCGTTATAAAATTCTTTGCTCATAATTGTTTTGTAAACATTTTTTTCTTATAATGCTAAAATTATTATTTGCTTTATCAATTTTGGTGACAGTAAATTATTATTTTTAATTTTTAATATTTGAAAGAAGCTGAGGACAATTTAAATGACTTTTAAACTTTGTTAGTTTAAAAGTTTATTTAAGGTTTATATTAAAAGCTTAGTTTTAATTTTCTGAGGAATTTCATCTTTCCATTTTAAAAAGGCATTATTAGGCAAATTAAGCTGATAGCTAACTTTAACGATAAATTCGTTGATGCTATTTTCTAAATTTTTGTAACAATTTTTGTTGTTGTTATATGAATGGCCTATATTTTACACCATAATTCACCAGATTTTTAACTTGTGATTTTTGAATGATATCCAAGTTTCCAGCAATTATGTGTTGGTGGTAATCATCTACGTATGAACTTGTGGCAATTTTCAGTGTCATTCTGCCAACTCTTCCGGCGTTTATACCCGGGAAGAAAACTTAACATTTGCTGAAAATTCAAGAGAAGTTATCAAATTGTGGATGGAGAAAATTAATTTTAATGAAAATTCTGCGTTTATTGTTATTGTTATAAAATCCGTATTTACTGTATTCAAGAACTTGGTCTTTAATAATCCGTATATCGTCGTATTACGAAAGAAAATATTTTCCAAGTAGTGAAAGAAATTTATTAGTACAGGAATGTAACCAAATAAGCAGTTTCTTAGGGAAATATGCAGAATTAAATAAGTTTTTAAAATGTGTCAGTAATTTAGTTGTATCTGAAGCTGGTAAATATCTTTTATTGTTAAGGCGTCTTCCTCTTTCAGCTCTTATTGTTTTGGTGCTGTAAAGTTCAAATTGACTCAATATTGAGTTACTGAAATTATCTTTGTGATTTTGTAGGTAAGTATTAAGTCCGAAAGGATTAAGGTTACAGTGTTTGAGTATGTAAAATGGTTTTCGAGAAACTCGTTCTTTGTAATTAGGTATAATATCCAAAATATGTATTTTAATATTTTGAAATCGTGGTGTTAAAAATATTCTAATCCGCAGATTTAAGTTGGCAAGATGAATTAATATGAGTGTTATTTAGTTGCATTGCTTTTAATTTTTTAATATGAGCTCTATTGTTATTTAATCTAAAGTTAAGATGGTTTTTAGTCTGCTCTATATATTTAATATTTCATGTATTGCAGATAAGCATGTAAATACAGTTAAAAGTTCCTCATAAAAACTGTTTCTTTGAATTGTCAGGCACAAGCATGGCGTTAAATTTTTATCTAGCTGAACAACAATTTATAAATTCACTTTGAGAGATACGGGCAATTGCTAAAAATAAACAGGCTGCTAACCTTCAGTTCAGTAAAGTTTTTGTAGAAAAACTTCATAAACTGAAAAGAAATCTGGAGATAATATAGTGGTTGTAGGCTTCGAAGTAGCTAAGTAGCGCTAATTACTATTAAATTAAAATCAAAGATTTAAGTAAACAAGTTAATTATTAGGAATAAATTACCTAATACTTGCGCTAAGGCTGCAAAGCAATAAAATAATAATTTATTTTCTAGTAGATTATTGAATATATTATCTCCCTTGAAAATAAAGTAGTTAAGTTAGAATTCTAATGACACGTTGAATGGTATTCTAATTTCACATGGCTTGCCTGTATGGTCAACATGAATTTCTCATTATGCGTTGAATATTTTGGTGAAATATTAATTACAACAGAAAAGATAATAAACTCATCAACTTTTACCAGTTATGAACTTAAAAAATGCCGGGAAAAGCTAAGATCACGCGACGATTTTGTAAAGAGTGCTACGAAAAATTTCGAAAAACTTAGGCTAAAGGCAAAAAACTGTCCCAAAAAAGTTGTGTGGAGACTGCATTGGTTTATTTTTCATTTGCTAAATGTTTCAATACAACACATCTCAAAATGCCAGGCTTAGCAATAGCCTGTTAACAAAATGCGATAGACTTTTAACAACTCCCGTCTTTCATTCTAAAAATAACAGAGCAATAATTTTTCGAACTAAACTCCCTACAGTTCTGATGCGCACTTACCGTTGAAATCTGAACCCAGCATCTGGACATTAATCTGTCATATGATCTGAAACGGAATTCGGTATAAAAAGGTAATTGCTTCGCAACTTCTTCCTCTTTGTTCTTCTCTTCTGCTGCTTTTCGCTGTATCGCTTTGATGCTACCCAAGCAGAGTTTATTTTTCTAACTTTGTTCATTGTTTAAGCTGTATAAAATTGTGGGGTGTATACGAACCCATAGTGATGATGCGCATTAACAAGGAATAAAATTATGTGTGGAATTTACTGCTATGTCTCTCTTCAAGTGTCATCTTTCTAACTACGCTGTAAAGTCTCTTTAAGTTATGATGCAGAGAACCATCGCCGATCCGTTGCATCTTACTTTCTTCAAGTCATCTTATTACAATAATTAATAAGATGGCCGTTATCGTTGGGTTCAGACTGCATCAATAAGTGCTCATCAGAACTGCAGGGAAAGAAGAATTATTGCTGTTATTTTTAGAATGAAAGACGGCAGTTGTTAAAAGACTATTATTAATTTATTATTTATTTGAAAGATAGGTTAGATATTTTATATTTTAAATACATACGTATATGTACATAAAATTATGTTTGGATATTATATATTGCATTAATTCCTTCACAATATTTAGTAACGATGATAATATTTAAAAATGTAAAAACACTGAAAATTTACTTGAACTATGTGTTTCTAGTAATCCTGACTTTGCTGGTCACCGGGGCCCTCGTGGAGCTATGAACAAACTCATTACCGGTCACCGGTGACCCCATGGCATTCAACTTGTTAAGAAGACAAAAAGAGTTGTGTTATAGTTCAACCTCCTTAGCCACGACCATGAGAGCAAATACTCATGCGCCATTTGGAGGGATTTATTCTCAAAATAGGTTGAAAGACATCAAAATGGATTCATGTCGTAGGGATTTTTTCCCTTCTTATTTGTTCCCTATTTATTTCCACGGATTTCAGAGGGCACAGACATAAGAGGAGAAAAGTACTTTTAAGTAATCTAAGCTGATATGCTGGAAATCTACTGACCGGTTTTCTTTTTTTTTTTCCTGCAAAAAGAATACTTCCGCTAAAGAATGTAGTTCCATGATTTTTAGTGTCCTTGTCTTTAAAAATAAGCAATAAAATACGGATTATTCATATAAAATCCCTACATTATTTTTAAAAAATTCTGGTTTTCAGGATGCAAACCAATGCGAATCTTAGCATTCATTTCTGTGAATATTAAAAAAAAAGAAAAGAAAGAAAAAAAGAAAAACAACCAAAGGATAGAAAGACAATTGACGATAACTTCACCGATGACACGGGGACTTTCCCTCCGTCGATCCTATATATTCCTCCTTTCTGGCGAAGAGAGAGCTTTCACGTGACCTCTCACCTTGCGGCACATAACTAATGCCCCTTTTGGACGATTCTATGTGTTTTGGCAAAATGCCAAATAATTCTGATTCCAAGAGATGGCTGGTAAATTGCGAGCTCAGTGAGAGCATAAAATGCCTTATCAAACTCTCCAATGTATCGTGAAATCTTGAATTCTTTATATATATATATATATAATGTTTGAAACTATCTTATTCCAGGTTGATTTTGGAAAAGTCCAGTCATTTTATATTATGCTAATGTTTTATGCTTACAATGCAGCTTAAAAGGTTGAAAACATCAAGCAGACTTATTAATGATTCTCTGATAACTATGAAATAACTGTGATAACTAAGATGATTCTGTGATAAGTATGAAATAACTGTGAAAACTAAGATGATTCTGTGATAACTAAGACGGTTCTGTGATAACTATGAAATCTCGATGCAAAACCGGCGCTATACTCTTTGCTACTCCTGGTCTCTGGCTTTGTACTACCTAAATTCTGCCGCTAGTTGCCTCCCTAAATTCTAAAAATTTTAGCTCTCAAGGCACGCCCTATCTCGATGTTACGGAAACGATATTTGCTTCAGTTGTAATGCTATTCTTCCTTACACCGCAATACGTAGAATTAAAGTTGATAAAGTTTATATGAAGCCCTCTTGATAAAAAGATGGAGAAGGAGGCGAAGAAGTTCCCAATATTATTAACTTTACTGTATCCAAACTTTCAATTTATTTTTTGCTTAATGCAACTGTCATAACTGAACAGAAACGTGTGAAGAAAAAAACTTTTAGTTTGTAGTATTTAATAACAACGATTGCTGCATATAAATGCTCAAACAAAAATTCATCAGAAGTTTTAATTTCTACCGAATCTTGACATATAGATGCTATTAAGATCATAAAGATAAATGTTTATAAAATGACAATAAAACTTAAATTCTGGATAGTAACGCAAATCTGGAAACAGAAATTATGTTTATCAGTCTTCAGTTCACGTACCGAAAAGGTAATGACTGTTCATGGCTAACAACATAAAATTAATTTTTAGCCCAAATGAGTGCTCGCTCAGAAGGGCTATTAGGGATCAGAATAGGATTTTGCGTTGAATCAACTATAAAAGTCTGAATCACTTTTCAAATTGTTGCCACAAAATATTAGAGCCCTGCGTTGTATTTAGAGAAATTAAATAATGAAAAATAGGCATGAATGTATGCATGTTTTTCGCATTGTGATAAAACAACGATACCTAGAGCCATCAAATTCTGAATAACGTAGTCCTCAACCCAAATATGGGCGCCTGGAAACCCGAATTTTTGAATTTCTAATTTGTTTTATTATTTTTTTCATATTTTGTAAAGCTTCAAAAAATTTTTGGTTTAATAAACTCAATGATTTCAAAGCGAGCAGTGGCAACACTGTACAGAGGAAAAAAAAAAACATTTTCATCTCCAGCGCCCGAGACTGTCTATCGGGAATTCTAAAGATATAGTGTTTTAAAATATTTTTAGACCAAAGTTTCATTCGGACAAATGCTTTCAATACATGCATGTGTGTAAATGAAAATATATATATATTTTATTTATTTCTAAAAATCCACCATAGAAATTGCAGGTTGAGTAATTTAGTTAGAATATTTAGTTACACAATGCTTTTTTACAGTAGAACAAATTTACGCTCTTTGCAGTTAAGTTTCCTAAGAAATTTTTTAACGCTAGTCTGGGTTATTTCCTTTCAAACAATAATTTGCATTTTGGCATAGCAACCGCAAGCAATACCAAAACCAGAGTTGTAAAAGCAGTAAGGAACTTTAGCCTGTAACTGTAATATATATTCTAGAGGTTTTTCTTGAAATTTAATTTTTTATTTTGTCTGTGTGTGTATTTGATAAAGATACAGCATGTAAATCATTACGAAACTGTCTTACGAGTAACAGGAACTACTGCAAAAATATTTACTGGAGAACCTTTTGATAATAATTCCTTGAAAAATGTCATAAGCAAGTTGTAACTTGTTTGATTTTTATTGCCATACCTTTTTATCTATTAGTTCATGCTTTCGTAACATTACTTATAACCCTGACGTAACTGGAGTTTATTTAAATGTAGAGCTTGAAAAGGATTTTGAATCAAAATATTTTACACATTTGGTATAGCATGTTACTATTTATTTATTGAGTTAAATTTTGCAGTATAAGTGATAAGAGACAATAAATTTATTCATCTATTTTAAATTCACTTCCTTCAGAGATACACACATGACTATCGTTCTCTCCCAGCGATTTTCAGAAACTCGTATATTACTCTCAAAATACATCTTATTTCATTATCATAAATTAGCCATCGTCTTTTAAACTTGCGAAAATTTACCATAGAGTATTTTCAAACCATTTCGTGCAAGTACACTTACGACGACCGCAGACGAACTCCAATGAAGTACTCGTACGATATATTGCTATTAGACTTTTTAAGGTATTTTCTCCCTCCTTCCAGCATACCTTCCTGGTGTAACGGTAGCACACTCGGGACCTATTCGAAAAGTCCAGGTTCAAGCCCCGGCGACGGCATTGCTCATCTTTCAAGTCTCCTACTTAAAAACGAAAGTCTGAAATGTTTCCGATTTTAAATTGCGTCCAAAGGGGAGTTTTTTTTAATGTTTTGTGTGTTACCTTTATTTATTAAATATCATGTTCTTCGCACTTAAACCCTAAAATTCAGTTAAAGAACAATATCGCAAAATAATTTTAAACTGAGCATATCTCTAGAATTTTCTACACACAGGCTCACGCGCTGCAGATAAAAATGTTTTTTTTCTGTACAACGTTGCCAATGCCATGAAATCCTGGAGTTTCTTAATCAAAAATTCGTTAAAGTTTTACAAAATATGAAATCCATAATAAAACAAATTCCAAATTTCAAATTTGGACTTCCAGATGCTATATTCCCAGCAGGATTACGTCCTTCAAAATTCGATGGCTCTAGGTACTGTCGTTTTATCATACATAAATTTATGCACATTCTTTATTATTTAATTTCTTTAAATATGATACAGGGCTGCAATACTTGGTGGGAACATTTTGAAAAGTGAACCGACATGTAATGTTTCCGACGCAAAATCGCCAAACTAAAACAATAGTCTTCAGGGACAAAGCCCCTTTGGACTAAAAATACTTTGTTTTAAGGAAAAAAAAAAAAAGAACTTTTTCTTAAGCTGTAAGCTTTGTTGAAATAAGACAATAAGGTAAATAAAAAAATAATATTTCCTCGTTCTTGCATGGCAGTGAATACAAATTTCCTTTAAAGTAAAAAATAAAAATATAAATATAAATATGATCACGGACTGTTACTGGTTTTCTGAAAATAGCATGTTAGGCTAAGTCCTGCAAGGCTATCTGCCTTAAGAGGAGTTTCCAAAAGAATATTGTCACTTGCATACGGGTTCGTAATACAAAGTTCGCCCCCGAACTCTAAAAGGTGGTGAACAATAATTCCTCACCACCAGAATTCGGCTACTGCGTCCCCTAATCCCCGATTGCACTTTAAAAGGGAGTGTATTATGAGGTATTTTCTCCCTCCCCTTTTAAAATGCCTTTCTGGTGTAACGGTAGCACAATCGGTGTGTATTCATTGCTTTAGTCCAGGTTCGAGTCCCGGAGCGGGCATGGCTCGTCTTCAACTGCTTCAAAATAACCTAATGACCCTATAACATATGTCTCTGAATTCTAGTACCTTACGTACCTATAGTTTATTAAACTATGCACTCTGTTCTGCTGCTTTTAACGTGGCTTGACATTTTGTGCTTCAGATATCACACTTGCGTTGCTTAAAATCACATGTAAATAACGCGAACAGAAATTAGTTATTTCAAACAAGAAAATAAATTACTACCAAAAATATTTTGTTGCCCAACGAAATAGAAAATAAGGACCGTTAGTGAGTCGACGCACAAATATGTAGTATCTTCGAACCACCGATCTGCGTCTAAAACATTACAACAGACCCTTCTTTCTTACCATAAGATGCATTTTTGTTCAAACTTAGATTCAGTCATCCGTGTCGTAAGCCTTTTTAGAGCCAGTATCTGTGTATTCTTTAAGGCAAACCAGGATGAGGGCTGTTTACCTGTGGGGAAGAAAGCCTTCGTGAGGAATTCTATAAGGGAAAGTGGTTCGTATATATATTACATATGGAAAAAACCGTGAAAAACCTCCAATCAGGCAGCCCGTTTGCTGGGATTCGAGCCTGGACGAGCTACCAGTGTTGAGCGACTATACCGCTCGGCTGCTTGTAGACCTGTAATTTGAAGGTATACATTTTTAGTTCGTACAAGTAAGTAATTACAGTTGGAGGATTGAAAAGCTTCATATTGTGTTCAATCATCGTGTTAAAAAATAAATAAAAAATAAATGAATCGATTTGTCACTTTTAGTCTTGATGCAAGATTAAAATGTGAGAACAACGAATACCGTTAGAAACATTCCACAGTATCTATTCATCATTACATGAATACCTACAGGTCATTGTATATTTTCCGCATACAACTTCCTCTAGTACCTAGGACTCGTTACATAAACGCCAGTTATAGTCAGCATTTGTATTCACAGGGCTTCGTATTGCAGATTATGCTTAATGTTAATATCTATAGCTCTTACATGAATTTAGATTATAGTCGGTATATGTATCTAGAGATTCTCGTGTCTATGCAGACTATACGTGAGTTCTAGTCAGTATCTGTATTCACAAGTTCTGTATCTACACGGATTATCGTCTAATTATTCCTTAGAAAACAGAAGTCTTCGCTAACTTGTATGCTTAAAATACCGAAACGCCCGTCTCCGTCTATTACCCGTCCCACCCGTTTTCTCCCCTCCCCGTCCATTAAAGCACAAAAAGGTGTGAAGATTTCAAATGACATCCTTTCTACTTCCTAACAAAGAATCTTGCATTAGCCTCTTAGAACAAGCTGTCTGCAATAAACTGATACATTGCATTTGGCTGCAATAAACTGATGCAATACAATGCATACAAACTGCACTTGCTACTGCATACCTTAAGAGGAGGGAAGAAAACAACATCACAGTCTCGGCCGTTTTAAGTGTTTGTGGTCCTTTGAATGAATGGCTGTTTCGGGTGTTTGTGCCTTCAAATGATTAAGCCGGATTGAGCGGCGAAAATATCTGTGCCCTTTGGTAAGGCAGTCAGCGTCACTAGCCACTATACCGATTGGGCGGCGATTGTTATTGGCATTAATATCTATGGCCTTCGGTGCGGCAGTTAGCGTCGCTAACCACTATCCTGATTGGGCAATTGTTGTTGACATTAATATCTAAGCCTTTCGGTACGGCAGTCAGCTTCACCAATGATTGGGCGACGATTGCTGTTGACATTAATATCTAAGCCTTTCGGTACGGCAGTCAGCTTTACCAATGACTACCTCGATTGGGCGACGATTGCTGTTGACATTAATATCTAAGCACTTCGGTATGGTATTTAACGTCATCCACCGCTATCCCTTTTGGGTACCGATAGATGTTGACATTAATATGTAAGACCTTCGGTACGGCAGTCAGGGTCACCAACCACTTCGCCGATTGGGCGGCAATTGTTGTTGGTGCTAATATCTAACACTGACGCCGATTATAGTTGGCATTCGTACGTACAGGTCTTTGCATGAATGTTAAGAACGAACAGCATTATGGAAAGGCTTAAATGATTATAGAACTTAGGAACTGTATGCCGTTTTACTTAGTTTTGTGTCCTACAATTAATTTTATAACATATTTCAATTTTTGATTTATTTTACGCTAAATTTAATATAATATTTTTTTGCTTTCAAAGCAATGTCAAAAGCTGTAATCTTGCATTGAGTTAGGTGAAATTAAGAAACTCTTACGTCATATATTTAACGAATAGAACCAGTTCAGAGCTTTATGGTATGTACCTGAAATACCATCGGTCCAGTTCGCGATAAAATCAGATTGTATGGCATCCCCCCAAAAAGAACTGTAAAACATCATTCTTTTCCAGTAAAGATTCTTCGAACTCTGAAATGAAGAGCCATAAATCGATGACAAATAGAACACGAGAAAATCCGCAAAACTGTATTTCCGCTCCAGTGCGGTACAAAGACTTTTTTTTTTTTTTTTTTTTTTTTTTTTTTTTTGTTTTACTAAGTTTAATTTTTCTAGCTCAACTTTGCAACGGTGACTTCAAATTCAGAGGATAAGTTCGCCAGCCGATAAGCAACATCTTACAAAGATAGCAGTTCTCTTTTGTATTCGTATCACATTATTAGACTCGAGTGCTTATGCTTTATATCTGAGATCCTGGTCCTGCTTTCTTTCTCATCCATCGCTGAAAGTGTAAAATAAGAACGGAGAAGTTTACAGAAACGCAGACGCCGTTTTTATAAAGATAAAATCCTCTCAGTTTATAATAAAACTTAATAGTCTCCAACAGACAGACCACAGGCAGAAATGTGGCTTCTTACTCTGAGTTCGCTGTTGCTTTATCGATTAGGAATGTGATTTTGGTCTCAGCCTGCACGCAGTCTTAGATGGTTGTGCAGTTTATATGCGGTTAGATTATATTCTTTATGAAGGAAAAGCACTTAAGGGGCATGTATTTCAGAGAAATCTAACTCTTATCCTCATTACATTGAAAAAAAAAAAAAAGATAGAAAGCTCCATGAAGCCGTTCTGTTCAGTTGCTGTGAACAACATTACAAGCAAAACGTTCCTAAAATAAATGATAATCATGAGATAGAGTTGCAGAGAGGTTATAATTTTTACGCTATTATTATTATCGTTAGTTTTATTATCATCATTATTCTTATTGCTATTATCACCGCTATTACTAGCCACATTTTTACTTTCTTGTACAAAGTAAAGTAAGCATTGTAATCGCGAAAAATTTCCGGTACCATATTTCAACGAAAATGTCCATTTTGACCTCTTTCAAATCCATTTGAGCGACGCGTTGGATGATATTTATACGTAGTGATACAATAAAGGATTATTTTTTCCCAAACGCATTATAAAATGAATTTAAAATGGATTCATAAGATACTTGTTTTTGTGATGTCTGTACGTACCTACGTATGTATGTATCTCGCATATTTGGTTGCAATCGGCTTCACCAAAATTTTTAATATAGCCAATTTCTCAGTGAGTTCTAATTAGCAATTTGAATAACGTAAACTCGTCTTACTGAAAACCTTTTTCAGTCATGATTCTTACTTGAGGAGACGACAAAACACTTTTGCATTTATTAATTATTGTTAATTGATCAGAAATTAGTTTACTCCCCTTGAAAAGTCAATTAATTTCCGGTCAATGACGATAATTATTTAGTTTGCTGGTTGCATTTTCACTATTAATTATACCTTTTTAGTGTTTCCATTTTCAATATGTTGAAGATTCCATTTTCAATATGCCAATAAGTTACTTTATTTCAATAGAATTCTAACTAGCTTTGTCAAAGGAGATAACATACTAAATAATCTACTCGAAAGTAAATTATACATATATATATAAGTGTATATACCCACTTTGTTACTCGGCTCGGTGAGCTCAGTTTTTGTATTCTTATATGTTGGTAAATTGTATTTTTGCTCTAAAAGAGCTTGAATTATGTTGTTCTTATGTTCTTAAGGTTTTTATGCCTTTTTGTTAATCTGCATGCAATAGTTGTAGAATTGTCAACAATTTAAAAGTTGTGTGTTGATTGTATTGCAGATGTTCTTAACTGGTAATGAATTTCTTAACGGAGTTCATACTTCGTCACACTGGCAATGGTCCTAGAATTTTCAGTTTGCCAAGAAAGCTAAGTTAAAGTTCATCTACCGCAAAATCTGCAGCAGCTGCAAATTTGGTCAACGGTGAGGAGGATGCTATGATAATGAAGAAACAAGGTTACGCACGTAAGAGGACAAAAAAAATTTTTTTTTCTAATTCTGAGAGCTTTCAGATTTTATATTACGCCCAAACGGCCGATTATTTCATTTACACATAGACACACATTTCGAGAGTATTTGGGCTAACGTCCCTCTAGGCTAAGTATTTAAAACAGCATATAAGAATTTTCTGTATCGTGCGCTGGAGATATTTCGCACAGTGTGTTGCCTGCTTGCTTTGAAATCGTTGAGTTTCTTAATCAAAAATTCATTAAAGTTTAAAAATATAAAATAGATAATAAAACAAATTTGAAATTCAGAATTTGGGCTTCCAAGTGCCCATATTCTAGTGGAGGACTACGTTATCTAAAATTTGACGGTTCTATGTATCGTTGAATTTTCACTATACGACTATACATACGTTCATGCAGATTATCCATTATTTAATTTCTTTAAATATAATATAGGGCGATAATATTCAGTGGCAAAAATTTAAAAAGTGATACAGCCGTTTATAGTGATTTGACGCAAAATGCTGTTTTGAGACTAAAGCCCTTGTGAGTGAACGCCCCTTTGGCCTAAAAAAAAGAATGGGGTGTTACAGGTACTTTAGACATCAAAATTAAAAAAAAAAAAAAAACAGAGAAAAATAAATAACAATATACGACAGTTAAAATGTTGCAATGGAAGTCACCATAAATCGAATATTCGTAACAGGATATATCACTTTCATCCGCAGCCTCAGCATCAACTTTGTATTAAATATATTCCTTTAGCATTTTAAAAGCTAAACTAATAATGAATTTTAGTTATCATTATTCGTGTTAAGAGTACCAAAACTCGTAATTTTTTTTTTTACTTTTATTTTGCATTTGTTTGATTGATAAATGCTTTAGTGGTTAGTAAAATCAGAGCCGAATACATAAGAAACCAAAAATCGGAAGATATGTCTTCTGACTACTGAATATGCTAGACGCAAGCCACTTTCCTTCGGAAGTCCTTCACGAAAATCACTGCCTTGCAAGTGACCAAACGTAAATGTCAGTAGAACCAGCTGTAAGACCTTTTAAACTTCTGTGAAATCTGGTGTTGAATGTCCAATGAGCGAAATGAGAACACGAGGTTTTCACTGAATATTTTCTATTTTTAATTTAAATCACTTAATCACATAAATGCGTAGGAATATTTAACCCCACTAAATATGAAACAGTATTATATACACTCAAAAAACATAGACAAAAAAAATAAATAAAAAGACGCACCGAGACGATATACAGCAAATTGGGCACAAATTGATATATGCATACAGGTTTCGATGGAAAATGCAAAATTTTGCATTTTGGCTGCCAATGAATGAACGGTTGTCGTTACAGTGCATCTGATCTGCGCAACTGACAGAATTAAGAGGGGAAATTAGGATTCCAGGTATAAATTCCCCACGAATTTCATTCCGTGCACTCTCAGAAGCCGGTTGGTCTTATCGGCGAATAGCTCGACATTTGAGCAGGAGCGATGCCACTATTAGACAATGTTGGCAGGAATGGGTGAACCATAGCCGCACACAGCGTCAAGAAGGAAGCATCGACATAGGGCGATGTCACTAATAGACGATGTTGGCAGGAGTGGGTGAACCATGGCCGCACACAGCGTCAAGAAGGAAGCGGTAGGCCTAGAGAAACGACAGAACGTGAAGACCGAGCAATCGTCAGAGCGGCACTCACAGCCTCAGATGCATCATTATCATCGATTGTACGTGAAACTAGTGCTTCAGTGACCGCAAAGACCATCATTGACCTCTGTACAACGTCAAGCCCGTTTGCAGTGGTGTCGGGCTCATTCGCACTGGAATGTCACTGACTGGAGTAGAATAGTCTTCAGTGATGAGTCCCGCTTTGAACTGAGCCCCGATGACAAGCGAAGGCGAGTCTGGAGACGCCCCGGGAAGCGGTGTGATACCAACCTGACTGTCTTCCGGGAGACAGGCCGACAACCGAGAGTGATGGTCTGGGGTGCCATTTCATTTCATAGTAGGACCCCTTTGGTTGTCACCCGTTGCAAACTTACAGCACAGCGGTACGTCGACGAAGTTCTAAGGCCCGTTGTGTTGCCCTTCATGTCACGCCACCTGGGCTTACATTTCAGCAAGATAATGCCAGCCTCCACACTGCACATGTTTCTACTGCTTGCCTTAGTGCTTGCCGAACATTACCTTGGCCAGGAAGGTCGCCGGATCTCTCTCCTACTGAGCACGTTTGGAGCATTATGGGCGGGGCACTCCAACCAGCTCCAATGTTGACGATCTAACGTGCCAGTTGGCACGATATCCCTCAGGAGGACATCCGTAACCTCTATCAATCGATGCCAAGCCGATTAACTACTTGCATAACAGCCAGAGGTGGACAAACGCATTAGTGACATTTTCACTTTGTGAAGCTCTATCACTTCAATAAATCATCCAAGTTTTCTCAAACTGTAATCATTTGTTTTTCTGTACATGTACATCACTTCTACCGATTTTCGTCCCATTCGGATAACTCCTTCTTGGTGCGTCTTTTTTTTGTCTAAGAGTGTATATATATGTATGTATGTAAATCAATCAATAGTCATCAAACCAGTAGAATTTCAAAGAAGGGAAATACAAAAAATGTATAGGAAGAGGAATGCAATCAAAACCCTATTCAACGTTATCAAAGGGAGGTAAATCAGATTCAAATGAAACCCCTCTCCTTTTCGAAAACTACTGAGTTTCTGTTAATCCAAAATTAGCTAATTAACCATTTTAAATTAATTAATGATAGCAGTGCACTCGAAAATTCCAAATCTCTCTTCTACGCAGAGGAATCAGGAAAATGAAATGAAATTATCTGATCCACGTCTTCTTGCTAACGTTGTATCGGATTTTGGTTGCATTCCTCTTCTTATTAGTCCAAAGCGGCAATTTGCCCAGAAGGACTATTAATTTCGTTTTGGCATTTTGCTTTGAAATATCAGTTCACCTTTCAAATTGTTGCCACCAAATACTAGAGCCCTGTATTATATTTAAAGAAATTAAATAATGAAGAATGTGTGTATGCTTCTCGCATTGTGATAAAACAACGGTACCTAGAGCCGTCAAATTTTGAATAACGTACGTTTCCACCCGAATATGCGCATCTGAAAGCTCAAATTTGGAATCTGTTTCATTATCTCTTTCATATTTTGTAAAACTTTAATGAATTTTTGATTAACAAACTCAACGATTTAAAAGTGAGCAATGGCAACACTGTACCGGAATTTTTTTTTTAATCTCCAGCGCGCCAGACTGTGTATCGGAAACTCTAAAGATATGCTCATTTTAAAATTATTTTGGGATATTGCTGTTGAACTGAATTTTATGGTTTAAGTGCGAAGAACATGATGTTTAGTAAATAAAGGTAACACACAAAACGTTAAAAAAACACTCCTTTGGGCGTAATAATTTTTTCTAACATTTTTTTATTATTTTTATATTTTATTATTTTATTATTTACCTCTAATTCTACTGTCTTGATGACTGTTGGTTGATTTTTTGCATATTTATGGGGATCTAAATTTCTTACATTTTATTTACAATTCATTAATTTTCAGGCAGCATATTGAGCGAAAGTAATATTGGGATAATTTTGCTTTAAAATAAAAATTTCTTATACTATAGGAATAAATCAGGATTTTTGTATACGGAAAGCATGTGCAGTGAAGCTTGACGCACTTTTCAAATTATTCTCTCAGTAGACGTAAACCTTTCCTGCTCGTTCCCTGCTAGTCTACACTTTCTTAAATAAAACTCTATTCTTTCCACTACCGTAAAGAGTTTAAAGTCCTCCACATCGAGCTAGACAGAAATACAAATGCACATATGGCCGCACTGGCATTTGAGAATCTTTGAAGAATTTCTCCCTCTTCTATCTATAGGGGATCCTCAAAAAAAGGGGGGCAACCTTTTTTTAACAATTTTTTTTTCTTTACATAAGAGAAATGTTATTTATTGGACGTCTTTCAGCAAAAGTCTACAGATCATCTAACTTACACAATCAAACAAAACAATCAGAGAGTTATTATAGTGAACATACCGTTCTCGTTCAAGTGAACACGCCGTTGCTCTTTGAACGTGCTGTAGCTCACACGTTGCTCATTTCCTTAACTTTGGGCACGGGTTCAAATTTTGAAGAAAGCTTGAAAGTTTGTAAGTGTATAGTGCATTTGCAGCATGGAGCACTTAAAATGCACAGTGAGCCGAAAAACCTCTCGATAGGTTTTGTTGTAGAGGGAAAGGGTAGGAGACCTTCGGATCCGTTCCTACGGAAGTCTCTTTCAAAATTGGGACGAAGCTGGGCCCATACCTAAGACAGACACAATCCTACGCTCTTCGCCCCGATGAAATTTGTGGACTTGTTGTGATTTTACCGTCAGACAAGTGAGATAAGTCACGAGAACAGTGACCATTCTCTAAAATAGTCCCGATGATTTTGGTCCTCTATAGAGATACACTGTGCACTTAAAATGCACAGTGAGCCGAAAAACCTCTCGATAGGTTTTGTTGTAGAGAGAAAGGGTAGGAGACCTTCGGATCCGTTCCCAGGGAAGTCTCTTTCAAAATTGGGACGAAGCTGGACACATACCTAAAACAGACACAATCCTACGCTCTTCGCCCCGATGAAATTTGTGGACTTGTTGTGATTTTACCGTCAGACAAGTGAGATAAGTCACGAGAACAGTGACCATTCTCTAAAATAGTCTCGATGATTTTGGTCCTCTATAGAGATGGTCATCTTAGAGAGACGTAGTACAACGCAGATGTTTACTTACGGTCTTAGAAACACTAGTTACTTTCAAGGATGGTAGTCTTAAAGAGTGGGTCGCCACAAGATGACACAGGAATTCTATTTTTAAAATCTGCTGATGCTATAATTCTTCTTGTAAGGAAAACATGTCATCTTGGAATTTTTGTTACGAAAAGCTTTCATCGTATTTATCTACATAAATTTGCATAAGAAGCTGTCAGGTTATGCTTTTCAGATAAAATTCTTATCTCCATTTTTTTTTATTTATTACAAGTACACGTTTGTTTTTAACATTCCATATATTTACTACGCTCTCTCTGCTACTGAAATGTTTTTGTATATTTCACATCTACTAGTTCTGTACGACTTTTTTCCCGCACAGAATACTTATCCTATAAAATTTTCCATTGGATGCAGACATTCTATGTTATTTCGAAATTTCTTCAATTTTTCTCTTAATAATTTTTCTCCTGTTCCTTCTTTAGAAAATTACATTGAAGAAATTGAAGTCTTATTTACATTTTGAAAAATCTAAAGCAATACAGAAAACTTTTATGTCACTTTCTTGAGGAGAGTTAAAAAAATGTACCGTTTCACATGGAATGCTCGTCTTTCTTCGCTCACAAAAGTTCCGATATTTAGAAATAAAGTTTTATCACGAACTACACTCACTTCCAATTTCCGGCAGCCAATCAGAATTGAAAGGATGCAATTCGCTGCAGAAGTAGATGGAAGTATGCAAATATGTTAGGAAACAGCCAATCGCGCTTTCATGTCAAGAAATATGCAAAAGAGGCAGTCATATAAGAAGCCAGCTTCATGAAGGGTTACAGAAGTTGATTGTAAGCGCTGATAGAAGGTGTTTAAAATTTCGTACAATTTGTTTTCAAGACATACGTGTTTCTATGACTTCCGGAAGACAAATGGAAGATTCTGAGCGCTGGCGTGCTGTGGGGCGCATTGAAGCAGGACAGTCGATCACAGATGTTGCTCTTTTCTTCGGCGTTCATCATTCTGTAATTTCACGTTTATGGAAACAATTCCAAACCACACAGACAGTTGTCCGAAGGCCCGTAGCCGGTCGCCCAAGGTTTACAACCCCCGCGGAAGATCGATATATTGTTATCGTAGCCAAGCGGAATCGCAGAGAGACCTCCACACGTGTGACATCTATGGTTACAGCGTCCATTGGTAAGGCGATATCTGCAGCTATTGCACGCCGAAGATTACATATGAGTGGACTGTACGCCCGAGTACCTCGAGTTTGTGTTCCTCTATCCGTCCAATCAAGAGGGGCACGATTACAGTGGTGCCGGGAACATGTCAATTGGAATGTGTTTGACTGGGGCAATGCCATGTTTACTGATTTTGCTCTGAAGCCAGATGACAAGCGTATAAGGATATGGCGTGAACAACGAACACGCAATCAGTCCCAAAATATCACCGAACGCATTCAGAGGCGGAAGCATTACTGTGTGAGCAGGGATTTCATTAGGATACCGCACAGACCTGCACATCTTTAAACGGGGTTCTTTGACGGCTGTCCGGTATTAAGACTTAGAACCCATTGTGAGATTGTACAGTTGACTCTGACATTGAGCAATTGGCTCTACTTTTGTTTTAATGGACGATAACGCACGTCCCCATACAGCTGACATCGTCGATGACTAGCTGGAGAGTGAAGGGATTGCGCGTATGGCGTGGCCAGCATATTCGTCCGACCTTAATCCCATTGAAAAATCTTTGAGATGCTCTCGGCCGTGCTGTATCTTCACCTCCAGCCACTCTTATTGAGCTGGAAACTGCTCTACAAGAAGAATGGCGATTGCTTAATTCTGCAGTGGTTGACCACCTAATTGAAAGCATGGTCACAAGGTGTAAACTTTGTATACAGATGAGAGGGGGATCACATATCCTATTAATGTCTATTTTTTCATTTTATGCTGTTTATTTTCACTTTACACATAATTCTGTTTAAGTCTCCAGTATGTCATTATCTGATAACTTACAAAAATTTAATATTGTTTTCATTTCTGTATATAATTATAGATTTTGTTTTGTGCATAAATATATATGCTACTTTCCTGCCGAATTTTGTGTCAATCAAAGCAGTATTTGTTGATGTTTTTGTATTTTACATCTTCGTGCTTAACTTTTGGAAGTGAGTGTCCATACGCATTTAAAAATCCGTATCATATGAATTATCTTTAAATTTAATCTCATGGGGGGGCAAAATAAGCCTACTCACAATGCAGTAAAATGTCACACATTTTGTTTTTAATATTAATTATGAGAAAACTTTAGTGCTTTTAACAGGGGTTCTTATACATTCGAATCCTTATTTTGTGACTGTATGTTAAAGAACTATGTACTATATATGCACATAATACGTATATGTATTATATTATTTAACATCTATCTAAGAAATAAAGACTAGAATTTGTTAGAATGTCTATTAACAATAAAAATATTACAATGGTTTTAATTAGTTAACATAAAATGTTAGTGATACTGAAATGACGTAGTATTTAAAGTTTATTAATAAAAACAATCATCGTGATTTGAGCAGATGTGTTAAAAATAAATGTTTGCTTGGCACCGTGTTAAAATCCACTAAGCTTTTGGGGGGGAGGGGAGAAGGAATTAACATACACGTAAAATGTAAAGATAAAAACTTTTCATGTTCATTGGAGAGAAGCAATTAAAAACCGTGCAGGCTGTGCTGATGAAAAACAAAGCAGAAGAATTTAATAGAAGGGAGAAACCTTTTTTTTTTTTTATGTTCAGGCCTCATTTTTATTTAGCCACGCTTGTATAAGTATATATATGTATATATATGTATGTATGTGTGAGTGTGTGTGTGTGTATATGTGTGTGTGTGTGTATAATAGTTTCGTTGCTACATCGATAGAACTTTGAAACCAATCACGTTTTAGTCATGGCCGAGAAAAATTGCTTTGTAGATAAATGGATATTGCGGTGCAGTGGATGGAATTTTGGAAGAAGCACGACCAGCTTGGTAGTAACATAACTTATTTATGGATGACAAATTTCTTAGCACATGTCTTCTTAACTGATAGAACGCTAGAGGTCTAAATGCGCGCCAGAATTTTAGATACGTAACTACGCCTCTAATAACGGAGAATAGTTAACAGAGGCTAAGTGAACGTTGTTAGCAGGAAGGCGAAGTGGCGAGAGAGTGATGCGTAATAATTGCAGTAGTATTTATAAGCTCGGAAAGGCTTTGTTTTAATCCTGAGCAGCGAGTGGGCAAAAATCCAGAGCAATGCGGTTACTGCAGAGAAATTGAGGCTACATTGAACGGGTTGTACTTAAATTGGAAATTAGAAATTTAAAGATCTATTGTCAGATTGTTCCAATTAAGTTGAACTTAAAAAATTTCATCAAATTTTTACATCTTATATAAGAACATTTCTAATTTCAGTAATGTATGAAGAAAAAGAAATGGCATATGTTTGTATAATAAAGATAATAGCATAAGTTTAAAATGAACAAACTTGGGAAATTAAAACATCCAGTGCCATACAATCAAGTAGCTGACGTCTACAACTGAGTGAGTTCCGTTTGAGTTAAGTGTGTGGTAGAGGTGAAAACGTTTATTAAAAACAGTTGATAACGTAACAACAAAATAACACCTGGCATTAATATTTATATAGTAAGTATGGTAATTAATTTTTCTGCATTTAATGAAGATCCTGTTCATAAAAAACTTTTTTTTCAAGACAAAGCTTCAGCAGTGGTCAAACAGTTAAAGACTGGTGGATGCTGGTAGTTCATCCTAGTCTCTAATACAGGTGAACGGGCTGACTGCATATTTGTATTTTGCGGTTTTTCCAGGTGTAACGCGAATACGAACCAGTTTCTTTCAGAAAGGTCTTTCACCACGGCCTCCCTGCCTTTAGGTAGATAGCCCTCTTGTGCTTTAGCATATTCAAATAGCTTAAACCTATTTTCAAGATAATGTTATAAATAGGTATTCAAAGCTGGCTCCAGAATCAATTAAGAAGCGATCAGTTATTTCGTATTTTACTATGCTGTTCATTCATTCCTAACATCACTATTTTGTATCGTCATTGATAAAAACCAGTTTCCAATAGCATACTTCTCATTAAATCAGTAATTAAAACATTGGACTTATGAGCAAAAATAGATTGCTATGAAAAATGAATCACTACAATAAAAAAAAAGAAAGAAAGAAAGAAAGAAAAAGAAAATCTGAAAGGTTTCAGATTTTAAATTACGTCCAAAGGGGCGTTTTTTCAGCATTTCGTGTGTTACCTTTATTTATTAAATATTATGTTCTTCGCACTTAAGCCATGAAGTTTAGCTAAAGAACAATGCAAAATAATTTTAAATTGAGCATATCTTTAGAATTTCCGATACACAGTCTCACGCGCTGGAGATAAAAACGTTTTTTTCTGTACAGCGTTGCCATTGCTCGATTTGAAATCCTTGAGTCTTGTTAATCAAAAATTCGTTAAAGTTTTACAAAATGTGAAATCGATAAAAAAACAAATTCCAAATTTCAAATTTGGGCTTCCATTTGCCCACATTCGCAGCAGGATTACGTCATTCAAAATTCGATTTCTCTAGGTACCGTCGTTTCATCACAATGCGAAAAACGTACATACATTTATGCACATTCTTCATTATTTAATTTCTTTAAATATAATATAGGGTTGCAATATTTGGTGGCAACAGTTTGAAAGTGAACCGACATTTAATGTTTCCGATGCAAAACGAAAACTATAGTCCTTCAGGGACAAAGCCCCTTTGGACTAATTACAAAGAAACTCTTTTTACAGTAGTATTAGTTTGAAAAATACAACAATTTTATTCTACATCTGTAATGTTATGCTTTTAACACATTTTTTACGAACATACGAAACCTTTGACTCTCGAATCGCATTCAGAATTTTTAAAATGTCCTTCGAGTCGTTGGACAACCTTGTTCTATATATAGGCATGCTATTAAACTACAGTAAAGTCTGAACATTTTGAAATCAAAATTTTAATAAACAGGTAAGCATTTTTGAAACTTTTGTGAATGTTTCACTAGAAGCATATTAATGTGTCTTATTAATGAAACTCTTCCAGCTTGTTGATGGGTGCAGTACATTATTAACATGTGAAAACTGAGACAGTTATCAGCTCATAAAATTCTAAATTAGGTCAGAAGTTATTAATTTTATCATTCTAATAGCGGTATTACTAAGCCATAATCCATTTTTTGTCCTCGGAACATTGTTTTAAGTAAAGATAATGAAATTGCGCAATAAATACCGAAAACGACGCCTTTCCATTCAAGCGGTGAAGTCATAGAACAAACGCCTCGATCCCACCTGGCGCTTCGGAAAGTGAAACGTGCTTTCGAATTCTGTTTTCGTTCAACTTCTTTTTGTCGTGATCTGGCAACCGTTTCATACTTCGGAATGAGACTTGGCGAGTGACGTCACAACAGTTGGCAGAAGGTTACCCGAGGTCAACCAACTCAGGTGGTTCCAGAGGCCATTGGCCACCTAATGGCAACTGCCGAAGAGAGGACCGCATTTGGCGCTGAAGCGCGTTCTCTCTTGTCTTAGATCAAACTGATCACGACGATGAAATGAAGAATAAAAAAAGTGGAGAAGACAGTTTATTGAGGAGTAATGCACTTTACGACTCTCCTACATTTTTAATGGGACGGAAGCTACACCCACTACAGTCTGGGCGTAGCTGACAATTTCCTCATGTTCTTAAAAGTTTTTTTCCCCCCGCTATGGAAGTGATTCTATCTCACGAAATTCTTCATTTCAGGAAATTGGTTCGTATCAGATGTTGAAGAAAGGGAACTGGAGCTTTAATGCAGGCTTTTCGTATTTTCTCCGAATAAAGCTATGGAATACTTTATTGATTTACACTGAATACATCCTGAGATGAACACATGTTTATAGTTCTTACTCTGATTTCTGGTAACTTAATGTGCTTCATTAAATAACAACTTTTCTGCACAGTTAGCTTTATTATGTGATTATTTATTTTTCAGGTACTGCAAAAGTGGAATCGGATAACAAGGCAGCAGTTCTCAACCGTAAGTTGTGTTTGTTATTCCGACATGATATTACACTAAGGAGCACACTCTGTACTAAATACAGAACATTATAATTAAAAACAGTATAATTATAATTTTGCAACTTTGACGGTGAGACAGTGACTTAGATGTCAAAATAGACTTCTTTTTTTTGGGGGGGGAGGATCAATTTTTTTCTTCCCCATACATACTATGTCAGATTTTTTTAACATGTCCCATAGACTTCAGCATATAGATTTTGTCTTTCATTTTTAAATAATTAAGATTAGAAGCACTTATTCTCTTATATTAAGTGCTTTACTGTGATATAAAAATAGCATTTTAGGTCTAGAAGATCTAGCTCAATTTTCAAGAATAGTTGACAAAAAGTTCGTGGCATTGACAATAAGAAAATAGTGATTGTTCAATAAATATAATTTCGCAACAAAAAATACATGTTACTAATATGAATCATATTATTAACCACTAAAAAGGAGAGAACAGATAAAATCTGACTCACCATTCATTGCAATGTAAGATGAACGTACCTAACTGCATGCTTTTTAAGAACAGATCCTATATATGTATTATTTATATTAATTAAAAAAAATTGAAAGCTTTCAGATTTTACATTACACCCAAAGGGTAACATTAACGTTTTCTGTATTACCTTCATTTATTAAATATTATATTCTTCTCACTTAAAACCATAAAATTCATTTCAACAGCAATATCGCAAAATATTCAAAACGAGCATATCTTTAGAATCTCCAATACACAGTCTCGCGCGCTAGAATTAAAAAAAATTTTTCCCTCTTTCCCGTGCAGTGTTGTCATTGAAATCGTTGAGTTCGTTAATCAAAAATTCATTAAAATTTTACGCCATATAAAATAGATAATAAAACAAATTCCAAATTCCAGATCTGGTTTCCAGATGCCCATATTTTAGTGGAGAATTACGTTATTCAACATTTGATGTCTTTAGATGCCGTGGTTTTTTTACAGTGCCAGAAACATACATACATTCGTGCAGATACTCCGTTATTTTATTTCTTTAAATGTAACGCAGGGCTCTAATATTTGGTGGCCACAATTTGAAAAGTGAAACGCCGTTTTATAGTGGACACATTATCATATTTCAAGAAATATACATACATTTATGCAGATTCTTCATTATTTAATTTCTTGAAATATAATACGGGGCGTTAATATTTAGTGGCAACAGTTTAAAAAGTGAATCAACGTTTATAGCGAATCAACGCAAAATCCCAAAACGAAATTAATGTCCTTCTGGACAAAGTGCCTCTTCGGGCTAATAAATTTTTAAAGATTTAAGATTATGTGAATTTACTTTTTGTTTACTATGTATTGCATTTTGTACTATTTTTCGCTGCTCTTTTTTTCTTACATAACTTTTTCACTTAATTGCATAAAGTGTGTTTTTGAAGTTCATACCTTTTCATACTTCTTTATTCGCTATATTACGATTTTTTTTTTTAATAAATAAGCTTAAATTTCTGGTTTAATGCAAGAGATCTTATAACGTGGTTATAATGCTCCACAGACTCCGCGTTATAAAGAGAGAGTGTTACACCGATTAGGCACTAAATTTATGGGAAAAAGATTTACGTATATTCCAATAAAAATTGGAAGCTGGAATCACTCTGAATAATCCTCTTATAAATAATCCATTTGAGGGGGAAATATTCATCATTACTTTCTTTCAACAAGCACAAAGTATCCGATAATTTAGACGCAGGAGAAAGGCCAGGGACACTCTCATCGTTCTCAAAGCCATTATCTCTATTGCCGTGAGGCTGGAAAAGAAGGTTTCCAAAGCAATTTCGGAACTCATTAAGCGAAGGAATACGTGTAAGTAATTCAGATACAACATACAATGGCCGCTTTCTTTGGAAACTTATTCTCGTTTAATGTGAGTGTTAAGGGTAAGAAAAATGCAAATCCAGTCGGAGTGGTATGTGGCGTCAGATGCAGAGAATTGATTTGCCTAAAGTGAAAAAGAATTTAATGAATGAAGCTTCATTTAACCCGCTTAGATACGAATTTTTATATTGAATTCTATTTGATAAGTTTTATGATCCATTACTGTTAGTCACCAAACCGTAGTTGTTCGCAGAAGGGAGAAATCTAGAGGGCTGCTACAGCAAAATTTTTATTTAAAGCCAAACAATTCTGATGTGTAAAAAGGAATTCGCTCTCTTCAAAAATTATTACTTAGGCAAAATTGAACTTTGGATTGGTAGCATTACTTTAACAGCGATGGTTCTGAATCGCTATGAAAGTTCTCACGACAGCAGTAGTAAGATTCAGATACAATTCTTTTATTTTGCTTATAAATAGCAGATAAACGCCAGAGATCAGAAGCAAACTGTTCTAATTTTGGATTTAATTACTATTATTGCTACAAGAAA
>KK120808.1:255381-330657 GCA_000611955.2 Stegodyphus mimosarum
TTCATTTATTTAACAGTTAATTTTTACTTTAAAGCAACTTTCCTTTGATTCTCGCTTTCAAACCACGCTTTCTTGCAAGAATGTTAATAAGCCAGCGGGCGTGTATTCAAATGAGGTAGAAAGAAGTAGTATTTAAGGGAAGATTTTGGAAGATGATTTTAGAGCCTGTTATGCCTGCTTGAAGGCCACGTTGCTATATTGAACTACTAGCCATTAGACTTCTGTGGCGTTGAGTGCTTCTAGCCATTAGGCTTGTTTATGCCAACATTTACAAGTCAGAGCCATCCAGAGCGTGAAATTATCCTGTGATCTGTTAGGCTAAATGTACTACATTTAATTTTAAGTTTATCCTTACCATTTTGAGTTAAGCCAAAAGCGTTGACTTTTGTAAGTACGAATCGGTGCCATCTGTGACTATATTGGGTTTTAATAAAGGGTGCTTAATACCCTTCTCTGGACTTTGTCGTACTTGAGGATATTTCCTCCCACAGTCTTCTAATGTCTTGTTAGTTTATGCCAGTGGAAAACCCAAAACGCTATACACGTTGTTGGAAACTGAAACTGAAAATATGTCCAAGGACAGTTTATAAGGTATTTCTCCCATCTTCTTAGCATGCCTTCGTGGTGTAGTAGTCAGCACTTTCGGCGCGTATTCCAGACGTCAGTGGTTCGAGTCCCGGCGACGGCATTGCTCATTTTTCACATCTCCTGCTTCAAAAAATCCTAAATGTCTCTACAGTGGCTCTCGAACTGAAAAACGTGGTGGATGATGATGCTGCACCACCAGGATTTGGCGACTGGCTCCCCTAATCCCCAGTCGCCCTTTAAAAGGAAAGTATATAAAGTATTTCTCCAGCTTATTCGAGGGGTCCGTGGTTCGAGTTCCGGTGAGGGAACTGCTTATTTTTCATTTCTCCTGTTTTGAAATAACCTAATGGCTCTACAAGTTGACCCTTATACGGGTATTTCAGAAGCATTACTATGCATTTTCGAACACACATACAGTGTTTGATTCTCTGAAGACTATTAATGACCTGCTCCTAATCGGAAATCTGGCCGAAATTATAAACAATCGATGCATGCTTCATATGATGTACATTTACAGCAATGAAATAGAAATGAGGGAGGGGAGTATGTGCGAAAGTTAGTAAACGAGAAAAATACATCTGGTGTCGAATATCAGTTAACGTAGGTAATCTGTTTGTAAGACGAGCGGTCTACCTGTCGGTAGTTGCATTAAAACTTCTTCAATGCACTTCATCTCCAATGTTCAGTTTACTGGATTAAAAAAAATTATTCTCAGAAATGATCAACGCTACGTTTTAATGATAGTCACAGCAAATGAGCGCAGGGCAACACTAGAGTCTACTACGTCAAGTAAGCACTTCAAAATCGTGGCTAGTCCTCCGTATTTGCGACCGCAATGTGCCTTGCCATCATTTCATGGCATTTATTTTCTTCACCTCATCTGAGAATGTTTTTCAACTCAGCCTTCATTCACACGCTTTTTATGAAACGAAACACTCTAAAAGGAAACGGAGTTGGGGAGGGTGTAACTAGGCGACTGGAATCATCAGCTGAAGCTGTCGTTCTCATGGTTACGAGACAATCTGAGCAGCGGAAAATGACCCTGAAATTTCTGCTTTAAAGTAATAGACTATAAGCAATAGAAGGCAGATGCGAAATTTTTACAACTGCGCATTTAAGTGCAAGAATTAATTACATGCACATATGATTTAACTCTACTTATTTATTCTTCGCTTACATTTCTCTCATTGCCAATTACGTCATACATCTCTCTTTCTGCGAAATCTGCAAGGATTTGTGACTTAAGATCTAGC
This sequence comes from Stegodyphus mimosarum, assembly GCA_000611955.2. Classification (NCBI taxonomy): domain Eukaryota; kingdom Metazoa; phylum Arthropoda; class Arachnida; order Araneae; family Eresidae; genus Stegodyphus; species Stegodyphus mimosarum. The sequence continues at coordinate 257,223 of KK120808.1, forward strand.
TAATTTAACGCTTTATAACTGATCTGAGTTTAACGTACATTTTATTCGTGTGCGACATAACGACATACCTCACTTTTCCAAGTTTTTAGCTAAAAGGGCACTTTGACTAGAAGTGCCATTAATTTCATTTTGGCATTTTGCGTCGTCCACTATAAAATGGCGTTTCAGTTTTCAAATTGTAGGCACCTAATATTAGAGGCCTGCATTATATTTAAAGAAATTACATAATAAAGAATCTGTGTGAATGTATGTATGTTTCTTGCACTGTCAAAATACAAAGATAACTAGAGGCATCAAATTTTAAGTAACGTAGTCTTCCAATCAAATATAGGCATCTGGAAGCCCAAATTTGGAATTTGTTTTGTTATCTATTTCATATTTTGTAAAACTTTAACGAATTTTTAATTAACAAAACCACTTCAAAGCGAAAAGCGGCAACACTGTGGGGAGTAAAACAATTTTATCTCCAGCGCGCGAGACTGTCTTTTGGAGATTCTAAAGATAGGCTGTTTTCAAATATATTTCACCGCAAATTGCCGTTAGCCCAAATGTTTTCGAAACGTGTTATGTGTCTGTAAAAAAAAAAAAAAAAAAAAAAAAATTGGGCATAATATAAAATCTGAAAGCTTTCAGAGTTTATCTTTTTTAAAGTTCCTTAATTAAATATCACGATCTTCGCACTTACGTCACATAAAATTAAATTCAACCATAAAATTATCAGATATTTAAAAACAGCATATCTTTAGAATTTTCGATAGACAGGCCCTCGCGCTGGAGATAATACTTTTTTTAATCATAATTCTCTGGTAGCTTTTGTTAATTGTTATTATTTAAATATGCTTTTGGCTAAAATCAAAGTGTAGCTATTAACATATTTATGAAATAAAATCCGATTACGAAGGGATCAGCTTGGTTTAAATTTAATTAGTTCGAAAGTCTTATTGCAGTTTGGGAGCAAAAAATTTCCTCATATAGCAGTAAAAAATTCATTTTATAGAGAAAACAGCAGATTATAAATAAAAATGTATTTAACTTTATGTAAAGAATTGGTTATTATTGCAGAAATATACCTATTCTGGAGTTACATTACTTATTCTTTTCCTTGATATTAAAATTATGTTTATATTAAAGTATGTACGCGTGTAAAAATAACTTTGTCGGTAAAGGATGAACTTAACGAAAACTACACTTTCTACATTTAATTGATAGCTTATGTAATAGTTAATATGCTGCAGAATTGGCGGTATTTCAATTGAGTTACAGTTAAAAGAAATTTATTCTTTTTATCTAGGCGGTGGGATTTAGGTAAACCCGGGCCTTTCGCTAGACCCGGGTTCGAATCCCGGAGAAGTCATGGGCTGTAACTGTCCATCCCTTCAGAAGAGATGCCCACCAGCGGCCAAGAGGTAAAGACGCTGAACACTGGTAGTTCGGTCCGAGGTTCGAATCCCGCGAACGGGCTGGCTGCATGGGCGTTTTCGTGGTTTTCCCCATGTGTAACGTGTATACGAGCCAGTTTCCCTTAGAAAGTCCTCCACGAAGGCATCCCTCCCTTTAGGAAGATAGTCCTCGTGTGCTTTGCCATCATTCAATAACCTAACCTAACCTTCATTAGAGGCAACGGTGGTCATCAATTAGGTGCCTCCAGAATAAAATGGCCACTACTTCCGGGCATAAGAATGGCCAATGCTGAATAGGTAAATGCCTCCATTTGATTTAAATTAGCATTAAGATAAAAAAGCTCTAAAATAACTTTCCATCAATTAAAAGAAAATTCCGATAAAATCTTGGAATACCTAAGCTAGTGATCTCAAATTCAAATTGCATGTCGATGTACGATCTGGAAGGAGAAGACGGGTCGTATTTTCTTTTAGCCAAAACGAAAACATTTTTTCTCCCCAAACAAAATTTTAAATTCAATTTTTCAAATATTTATCAAAAGATACATTAATAAAAATGATAATGAAGCAAGGGAAAAATATTCAATTTATATTATCAGAAATCTAAAAGCTGGTACATTCAAGACGCTTCTAATGATCACACTTTTCAATTCAAACGTATTAACAGCTAAATATTAAATTTTCAGATTGATATTTATTCCAAATAAATCTAATGTTTTGAATAAATCACTGAACAGCTAACTTAAGCTAAAACAGCTTGAGAAAATTTCCAAAGTGTATCAATTAATGACAACCCATTCTTTTTCTTTTATTCATTAAACTTCTTTTGAATGCCTACAGAAAAAATACAGATATTTTTAAGTAAATAATTATAAAGTTCCTTATTTTTTACTACAATCTTCAGCTGCAACCGAAACACCCCATGACGTTTTGGTTTCGATAAAACTTGTAACCTCGTAGAAAAATAACTCGAAACTACACGAATTGTAGATGCTCACCGCTCAATCTGGTTCTTTTCATTTCCTTGTACGAAGTAAAGGAAGTATTGTAATCACAAAAAAATTCCGGGTACCATATTTCAACGAAAATATCCATTTTTACCTCTATCAAATGCAATTTAACGATTGTATGTGTGTGTGTAATATACCACTTTAAACACAAACTTATATAACCTACTATTTCTTCAAGTGTTTAGGTTCGGTCCTCCTGCAATGAATTATTCTATGAGACATCTTATTATTTTTAAGCTTTGCACAAATTTAAATGTCGCCTTTTCCTCTTGCCCACTGACACTCATCACACGTGATTTGCAGGCGTTATTTTTGTCATTTTTAAACAAATGTTCCTGTGTAGCACGGAGTACAGAATAAGTAAACAAATGAGTAATAGGCAAAGGTATTGCAGCTGACTGGATATCTCTTTTTGACGGCCTGTTACAGATGTTTCGTATTACAGCTTATAATCTGTAGACGCTTTTCCCCCCCAAGTACATTTTATTAGCCCCCCCCCCACACACAGTTGTTCGGTTTCCTGAATTTCGGATTAAGAGAATTAAACGAATTATTATTTTCTGTCATATTTCGACGAGAGTGAAAAAAGACATTCTTTTTATTTTCGAAAAAACTTACAAGCGTGAATAGTTTTAACAGCTTTGTATATTACTTCAGTAAAAATAATAATAATATTAATAATAATAATAATTTGAAATGTTTCAGATTTTAAATCACGTCCAAAGGGACTTTTTTTGTTACCTTTATTTATTAAATATCATGGTCTCAGTACTTAAACCATAAAATTCAGTTCAACAGCAATATCGCAAAATAATTTTAAAATGAGCGTATCTTTACAAATTCCGATACACAGTTCCACGCGCTGGAGATAATTTTTGTTTTCCCATAGAGTGTTGCCATTGCTTGCTTTTAAATCGTTGAGTTTGTTAATCAAAAATTTGTTAAAGTTTTACAAAATATGAAATAAATAATAAAACAAATTCCAAATTTGAGCTTCCAGATGCGCATATTCGGGTGAAAACGTATGTTATTCAAAATTGGATGGCTCTAGGTACTGTTGTTTTATCATAATGCAAGAAACATACATACATTTATGCAGATTTTTCAATATTTAATTTCTTTAAATATAATACAGTACGATAATGTTTGGTGGCAACAATTTGAAAAGTGAATCGGACATTTATAATGAGTCAACACAAAATGCTAAAACGGAAACAATAGTCCTTCAGAGACAAAGCACCTTTAGCCTAAAAAATAATGTCATTGGCAAGTTTTTCCTTACATTTTAGGTCATTCTGAAGAAAAATTTATCTACCCCTTTCTATAAAAATTATTAATTTAATTATGACGTCTTGTTTACTTGGATTTATAAACTGAGTTCGACATTAGAAGACTGTTTAGTGAATAGTCACTGAGTCTTTTAAAGTACTACAAAGTTAGGAGAAGGGTGTAAAGGACCCTTTTATTAGCTCAAATAAAATTCACAGACGGTACCAACTCGTGCTTACAAAAGCCAACACTTTTGGCTTAACTCAAAAGGTAATGAGTAACTTAAAACTAATGAAGTTAAATTTAGCCTAACGGCTTCACACATTAACTACCGGCGCAAACAAGCCTAATGGCATGAATTCGAATCCCTACAGAATCAAAAGGTAGAAGTAAGCAACGTGGTTTTGAAGCAGGCAGAACACACTCTCACTCCACCTTCCAAAACTTTCCCTTAAATACTAACTTCTTTCTGCCTCATTTGAATACAAGCGCGCTATTCGTTTACATTCTGGCAAGAAAGAGCGAGTTGAAAGCAAAAGCGATAGGTTAGGTTAGGTTAGGTTATTCAGTTATGGCAAAGCACACGAGGGCTATCTGCCTAAAGGGAGAGATGCCTTCGTGGAGGACTGGCTCGTATACACGTTACACATGGGGAAAACCACAAAAACACCCATGCAGCCAGCCCGTTCGCGGGATTCGAACCTCAGACCGAACTACCAGTGTTCAGCGTCTTTACCGCTCGGCCGCTGATGAGCCGCAAAAGCGATAGGAAAGCTGCTTAAACATAAAATAACTGTTACGTAAACTAAATAAACCTCCACATACTGATACAAAATATTTTCTTTAAATTCGAATTTAATAACTGCTTTTTATCAGATATGTCATCTGATATTCATAAGCTCGAGGAGGAGGGATCAGAGGATTTCCTTGCCGCCCAGCCACTCGAGAGAAATTTCGGCTCACCACATATTTCAAGTGCACCTGTCATTCAGAGACAATATAAGCTCATAATATTCATACCTCTTCGGGATTCAAGCTCGGAATCATTGATATGACTAGCATCTTTAACCATAATATTGTACAGGCGGAAGGCATAAATGTTAATAATACTCTTAAGGAGCTGTTACAGTGTTCTTAAGTCGCCCAGCTTTTCATGAGCAATATGCATTTATAATTTAAAATCAGAGCTGCGTCTTATGCCGCATACATTATTAGTTTTTCAGAACACATGCGTTAATAGTTCTGTAAGCTAAAACAAACGGTGGAAATTTGGTAGAAAAATATAATATGATGTATAAAACGGATAGGAATAGTTTCATTCATTATTTCTGGGTTCAAATAAATAAATAAATAAATAAAAATCTTATAGTGATATGATGCCACGATTAGAGTTACTAAACACTCAAATACAGATTTTCCTTATTTTCAAATATATTTATCTTTTTCATTCCATTTTCATTTTGCTTCGGTTACTATTAATACAGGAATTTCACAGTGTGTTCAACTGCTGTTATGAATTTCTTTTATCAACCTCTCATAGCAAATTAGCAATTTCCGCATCATCGTGACTTTGAAAATTTGGGATATTTTTATCTGAAGAAATATTCAAAATGCTAGTTGAGCTTACAAGAAACATTTGATTAACAGGAAAGAAGGTTTAATGAAATATCGCATCGGTAAATTCATGAAAAAAAGTGCAAAGAAAAGGAAAGCTCGATAGACGATAGCTTCTTTTTTATTCCTGAAATTCATATTTATTTCACTTCCTATTTTTTTTTATTTTATTCCCTCCGCTTCCCCTTACTTAAAAGAAAAGAGGCTAAGAATCTACATAATTGAATTTATTTCAAAAAATATGATTCATCACAAAGTTATAGATTGTATTCTGAAATAAAAGTGGCTATAGAAAATTCAGACTTGCAACGAGTGACCGCAGGAAGAAAGTTCCCATTTAATTTATACAATATACTTAAATGGCACATAAAAATAAACAAAAAATCACTTTCATAATGAGTATGATCCTAAAGGAGAAGAGATTTCTGTTTTGTTTTGATGTAACCTTCAGGACTTTCAAGTCTGTTCTTTCATTTTTATATACTCACTGAGAAATTAAGTCTTTTGCAATACCTTATTATTTCCGCTAACTAGCCTTCACGGAATTCCCCACTAAACTTAGAAAATATGAACAAAATACGAAATATAAATAAAGATTTGAGACCGTATTTATTAGTGACCTAAATAATAAAAATAAAAGATAATAAATTCAAAAGAAAGGAAACTAAGTTTTATTGTGCTTTTAATTTGCTTTTGATTTGATATTTTAGCTTATGTGCACTAATAAACATCGTTCTCATAGTTAATTATTTGTATATGCACCAAAGATAAACTAATCCACTTATATATTTATAAATATCAGAAACTTTCGGTAAAATGTCAGCAAGCATAAAAAAATTTAAATACATTCAATACAATATTTCAGTTCAAAGCCCACTAGCGGGCGAGCGGTCAAATAACTGAACGCTGGTAGTTTTGACCTGGATTTGATTCTAGGCGAACGGGCTGGCTATAAGGCCGTTTTCATGGTTTTCTCCATCTGTAACGTGTATATGAGCCAATTTCCCTTAAAAAACCTTCCACGAAGGCAACCCTCCCCTTAGGCAGATAGCCCTAGTGTGTTTTGCCATAATAAACTAAAGCGAAACAAATATTTAAATTAAAAAAATTGCTTTCTCTTCACGAAGACTTGAAGTCTGAAACTGGTTTTATAACTGGAGTTTTTAATCTCCTTGTTTTACTGTTATCATCATTTTGCAGACAAAATAGACACTGAATTCGATTTTTAATTTAGCAGCAAACTGTTATAATGCCTTGCTTATTAGTGAGCTAAAGATAGTTATTTAGAAAAATAAAAGCATCGTAATAATGTTTTCATAATTTTCTGTGGCAACATGATTATTCATATTACAACTGCTGTTTCATCTTCAAAGTCTTTGCCGTTATATAATTATTGTTTATAAAAAGAGTGTTGACATTTTGTGAAACTCAGTTATTTCACAAAAATTTATACCGTTAATATAATTAATTAACAGAAGATATTTTTAACATCAAATGCGAAATGTTTAGGTGACTACATGTCCCTCTATGCGCTACACATCTGTGTACTGTGTGTCTAGTACACGTCTATCCGTATTAAAAATAAAATCTGTTTCTAGTAAAAATGCTGTAATAATGTAAATAACTGTAAGATTATTAATGAAAATCTAAAGTAACAGATATGAAGACGTGAAACTTGTTGTTAGTCTCGTACTGAGGGCTGTGGTTGTTAATAATATTTTACAGAAAAGTCTTAGAGTTTAAATTACTGTAATTTTACCCATAGAAAATGTACCAACTTTATTTATAAAAAAATTACAAATCGTACTAAAATGATGCAGAAATAAGTCACAATAATTCTGAAATTTTTGTGATCTTAACAAAAAAATTTTGAAACATATCCCATGTTTATTTACTTCTTGAGCTGTGCTTCCTGTTTTTCTCCTTTTAAAATTTGAGACTAATTTCAAATTTCTAAATTTTGCCGCCATTTTAGAATAAATGCGGCAAGATTTAATTAAGAAAACGTCTACGATAGTGATGAGGAATCTTCATCCTTTTGGAATTTCTGTCGCAGCCTCGGTCAAGTTCTTTCGAGTTAAAAATCAGTTAACTATTTTTATGATATAGCACATATGTTTAAAGATACATGCTTTCGATTCTCTTTATGCACTATATTCTTCCTAGAAGAGGTAATTCAATGTCTAAACGAAACATGAATGACTGGATCTCTAAAAGAATGGATTTAGGTGATGGACAGGAAGAGTTACCTGTTAGTATATATGAACATCAAAGCTGTCATCTTGAAGACAATGTACCTTGCTGTTTCAGATGGTAAAAACGGACATGCGATACATGAATTTAAGCTAGAATTTTCAGAAAAGCACAATTAAAGCAGTTAGGTTTTGGAAATCTTTGTTCAGTGTGAAAATAATGGCCCGTGGATTTGACGCAAATGGCTTATTAATGGTCTATTATTTCTTCATTCCGGGTGATCCACCATGGCACTAATGGTCCAAGAAACAAATTGAAAAATTATGAGCAGTGGAAGAAATTCATATGATAATTAAAAAAAATAAAGTCTCATGAAGTTAACGTAAATGGACTGTTAATGGCCAATTGTTTCTTCATTCCGGCTGATCTAGCTCGTATTGCAGATTCAGGAATGGTGAAATGCTGGTAGAAACTTTCGTATTATTGACAGCCTTCACCTTACTGTGTTAATATTACTCGCAGCGTTGCAGCCAAATTATTAAGAAAATTCAAGAAAATAGGAGAAGAGTTTAACGATTATGGCAACAAACAGGTCACTGCAGTTGTAGGTGAGTCCTCAAATCGAGTGCGCCTGGATGTTTGTTTGATTGTCTAATTATGGCAACGCACGCGAGGGCTATCTGCCTCGCGTAAAGGGATGTTTTCGTGGAGGACTTTCTAAGGCAAACTGTCTCGTATACACATTACACATGGAGAAAACTACGAAAAGGCCTATGCATTCGCCAGGACTCGAACCCCAGACAGAGCTACCAGTGTTCAGTGACTTTACCGTCCGGCCCTTGGTGAGCCCCTGTAGACCTGGACATGTATCAAAACTCGACCATGCGGTTTATTGTACTCAAACAAAGAACATTCATGTAATGTTCAACTTCATGTAATGTTCACTGAAATTCAGTGAAAATGATCTCGACAAATAGATCCAGGTCTTAATATGAGCCTCAACAGCAAATCAACACAAAGTTTCCATTTCTCGCGGATATCAATGATGAAACTCTCTCCATTTCGAATCCCGAAGTTAACATACAAAACCTTAGGCACCAGTGTGATTTAAATTCATCATGGATAGATTCCAACAAAATTGTTTCATGATGCGAAATTCATGGTATGAAACTCTTTCCACCTTTTGTAAGGATGATCTCAGTTGTTTTCGGATTTTTAGTGTCCTGCTGCATTAAATGGAATGAAGAAACTTCCATTAATTTGAGCTAAATCTAATCATCGGATTACTACCACCAAGATTTATGCAACATACTGGCACTTGTGTTAAATCGATAGATTATTATCCCAGTAGAAAATGAAAGCTATCAAGACACTATTATGTGTTTTAGATAGCTCTAACTTAGCTTACTTAACTTAGCTGTAACTTAACTTTAATCCGCCATCCTCATCTAAAATTTACTTTCGATTCTTTCGAGGATTTACAAAATAGTTAGGTATTTTAGACATATAAATCAGTCTGTTTAACTAAGCACAAAATTATGCCTAATAACGTAATTTTGTATTTTTGAAGTTCAAACACCTTCGAAAATGCTGATTTTTTTCAAAACATTACGCCCTCGATAGCACTTTTAACTGAATTATTTGTTAAGCTGATAGGTATAATTATTGGACACGATGCAAACAACATCACTAAGGAAATAGACTTGAAAGAATAGGTATCTGTTCAAGAATCTAATTATAGAAAACAAGAGAAATGCTTGCTTATTTTGGGAACACTCTTTTTCTCTGAAAACACACTCCACAACAACACACACACACAAAAACACAAAATTGGTTCGACGCACCAAGAAGGAGTTGTCTGATGGAGACAAAAATTGGTGGATAGAAAGATTACGTACAGAATAGAAAATGATTAAAATTTCAGAACAATTGAATGATGTTACAAAGTAACAATGTGCTCAATAAGGTGTTGACCCACCTCTAGTCTGAATGCAAGCTGCCACACGGCGTGGCATAGACTGATAAAGCTCCCGGATGGTCTCTTGCGGTGTTTCTTGTCAAATGTGATCCAATTGTCGGGCTAGGTCATCAACATTCCCTGGTAGATGCAGTCGCTTTCCCATCGTACCCAGACATGTTCGATGGCAGAGAGATCTGGCTGGCCAAAGAAGTGTTTGATAAGCTGTAAGATAGTTCATAGCAACACTTGCCGTATGTGGTCTCGCATTATCTAGCTGAAAAAAAGAGCCAGGATACTGCAAAAGGAACTGTAGCAAAACAGGTCTCAGAATGTCAACGACGTACCATTGTGCTGTAAGTGTGCCTCTAATGACGACCAAAGGGGTCCGGCTATCAAGGGAAACGGCACCCCCAAACATAACTTCTGGTTGAAGGCCTGTGTGGCCTGCAATAGTGAAAGCAAGATCGGCATGCTGCTCTGGGCATCTCCGGACCTGTCTTCGATGATCGTCACGACAGAGTTGGAAGCGGGATTTGTCGCTAAAGACTATACTTCGCAGTCAGCCTCATTCTAACCTGATCGAGACATTCACCACTGTAATCTGACTCGACACTGTGCAGGCGTGAGTGGCAGGTGGCCTAACGGTCGGTACGAGTGTACATTTCGCTCTATCAGCCGTTTGTGAATGGTCATGGTGGACATTCGTCTGCGGGTCGCACGTCTGGTGGTTGATAGCAATGAATCAGGCGCTGTGACAGCTGTTCTGACAATCACTCTGTCCTCCCGATCTGTTGTGGCCCTAGGTCGACCGCTACCATCATGACGCTGAAATTTGCCATTGTGTACCCATTCTTGTCAGCATCTTCTAATCGCTGCATCGTTTCGACTCATATGACGAGCTATTCTTCGATTTGCCCAACTTGCCTCTTTCAATCCAATGATACGACCTCTTCCAAACTCTGATAGTTGCTCGTAATGAATTCGAATCCTCCGGCGAGGTATTTTTTCAGTCGTTGAAAGGTATCCTAAATGGCAATGCAACATAAATTTTTAACAACAGTTTAAGAACACCTCCTTATATACATCTGCTGGATGTGCAGTTCCGATGCACTGGAGATCGCACTATTCATTCATTGGAAATCAAATTTTAATCATTTGCATATTTGGTCAAAGCATTTAGGCATACGAAATTTCAAAGCAATCGGATGATTCCTTCTTGGTGCATCGATTTTTTTGTTATAGAGTGTAGTAGTGTAGTCCATAATCTGAAGGAAGAGGGTATTTCGAAACATCTTGAGCAAAGGACCGTCTTTAAAGATGAAGAAACACTGCTCTACCTATACGAATGTCTATACACTGTCAGTGTGCTATAATATCAATATGGTCTTTGAATAAACGTTGTTCTGTTTTGACAATTTTAAATGAAACATTTAATATTTTTGATCCTCTGAAATATTTACCCTTAACGGATATTAGTTTGTAAACATAAAGTAATCTGGCACAAGAAAATGGAAAGACTAGGTTATAAGCATTTCTATTGAAGAACTGCATGGATTAAATCACGAAATATTTTTCTTTACGTGACTCGCTGACTCACAGTTTTATGTAAAACATGCATATAAGTGAAAATGTTTCACTTTGAAAAATACTTTGTTATCAGTGTTACGAAATGCCCATCGACGGTAAGGTAGCTTCCCCGCAAAGCGGCTTTAAGGTTGCCAGATTTGGAGCGATATCGCCCATTTGTCGACAAAATCGGTGATATGCCATAGACGGAGCGAGAGCGTTCTAGAACGATTTCTTACCGGTTTACCCCAGAATGTTCTCGAAGGCAGGTTAAAAGCTATGTAAACCCTGCCTATACGCGGAGTAGCAGTGTATCGTGAGTTTTATTGTGAAGAGTATCTTGAGTACGTTGAGTTCAGTAATAGTGTCTTAAGCTCCGAGAGCAATAGACCGAGTAGGGAGCCATACTTTAGTGCTTTGCCTTGATGCTATCTTAACAGTTATAGCCTGATAGCTTGAAGGCTGCGTTGCTGATTGTTTCAGCGTGTTTGTCGCGTGTTTGTCAGCGTGTTTTTCGACGACTGTAAACATGTTTTCGGAACTGTCCTGAGTAATTTTGGCTAATAAATTGTGTTTTCATTCTTCATCTAGTGTTCTCTTCAATCACTCCAAATCCACGAACCGGTAGAACGCAACATCAGCAACATGTTCCTCACACCTCTAGTAATAAATACCTCTACGATTGAAAATTTCATAAAATTTCAGGAAGACGTTTCTATCAGAATATTTTGTTCTTAGCATTAACGTATAGTTATAAAATTTACAGAAATAGAAAATGAAGTTAGAGAAACAAGTATTGAGCTCTTGCGTTGTAAAATACACTCACGTTTGTGAAAATTGCAACACCAAGAAGGAATCGTCATAATTGAATGCAATTTAATACACAGTTGAGTGGCAGTGGTACAAATAAATGATTAAATGTTCAAAGCAAACAAACAAGAACAAGAGATCAGAATCAGTATTTTGTGTAGCCACCACGCGCCGCAATAAGTGCTGCTACACGACGTGGCATGGAGTCAAACAAAGTTTGAATGTCTGACTGAGGAAGAGCATTCCATATCGTTTGTACGCGTACCCAAAGTTCGTCTGCAGACGCAACAGGACGAGGATCACGAGCAAGACGCCGACCAATGACATCCCACACATGTTCAATTGGCGACATATCCGGGGAACACGCAGGCCAAGGAAGAAGCTATACCTGCTGCGCTGCAAAGAAGGATTTAACAATCCGAGCAGTATGAGGGCGGGCATTGTCCTGTTGAAATACAGCGCCTGGCAAGCTTTGAAGGAAGGGAACAGCTTCGGGCTGTAGAACTTCACGGATATACCGGTTGCTGTTCAGATTGCCCACAATTCGTAGCAATTGAGATCGTCTATGATATGCTATGGCGCCCCAGACCATAACTCCGGGTGTTCGTCCACTGTGGCGTTCGATAATGCACTCCGGAAGGTGGCGTTCACCGGCATAGCGTCTGACACGAATGCGGCCATCATGGTACCACAAATTAAAGCGGGATTCGTCAGAAAACACGACATGCTGCCAATCAGCACGCCAGTCTCTATGCTGATTGGCCCATTGTAGCCGCAGGCGGCGATGGTCGTGCGTTAGGGGGATCCTGTATAAAGGAGTCCGTGCGCGCAGTCCACACTGCAGCAGACGTCTACGAATTGATGAAGCACACAATGAAACACCTGTAGCTATTGACCACAGTGCTGCCAATTGTCTAGAGGAAGCTGTACGGTCCGTCCGCGCCATGCGGACCAGGTGTCTATCATCGCGAGCTGACGTCACATTTCGGGGTCCACTCCCGGATTTCCGAGTTGTCCGACACTCGTCCGTCCACTGCTTCCAAACGCGCATCACTGTGCTGCTGTTACGCTGCACACGAGAGGCTACTGCACGATACGACAATCCAGCTTCACGAAGGCCGATGATTCTCCCTCGTTCAAACTCTGTAAGTTGTTCAAATCTCGCTCTCTTTCGTCGACGAGGCATAAGTACAGATTGAGTTAACGTTTACCACTAGCAGATAACCACCGATAACCATACACGCCTCGCTACAGCCGTCTATTTATTCGGATCCATCAGCCGTTCAGAGGGCGCTGCTCAGCATACGCATGCGCTACGGATTTGCAATTCTAATCATTTGCATATCATGCGCTACTTTGCATTTCCTGAAAATTTCAGCTCACTCGCGTAAGTCCTTCATGGTGTTGCAATTTTCACAAACGTGAGTGTATATATGAAATTCATTTTCCGAAATTACGGTAAATATTTTTTCAGTTAGAAAATTTAGAAAGTCAAAAATGATCTTATGACTGTAAATGATTACTCTCCAGGTGTCAATTATTTAAAGAAAATGGATTAACTTGACCATCAATCATATAGTTTAGTGACATATAATTGCAAAATAATGATCATCTATCTAAATGGACACAATATTTTTTCCCCCAGAAATCACGAACTAATCATTCTCCAAAATAATCCTTATTCACACTCCGTAGTTTTAAAGGAAACTCTTTAACTCATTTATCAATGTCAATAAATCTTCCTAATTTTCCATGAAATAGTATTAGTGTGACAGTAAATTGGAATTAATGCTTACTATACTACACTCTGCATTATTTTTTCCCTCATGTTTAAGAAACGCATCCATAACACTTAAAGCATAATTAAGTCTAGTGAAGGAAACGTGATACGTGTACTCGATCTCTCATTTCAAACTGAAAACCCAAATATAGACAAGGTATCTGTCTTCATTTCGAATTAACTTCTGCACGGTTTTCAAAAGCACTTTTCGACATCCAAGCGTATCACGGTAAGGTAAAATGACACTATATCCGTAAAATATGAGAAAAAGGTCAGAGTTTGTGTAATATAGAATATTAAGGACTACCAAGGACTATACTGCGTAATACTGGAAGTACTAAGTATTGAATTTTATTAGTGCATATAGAAATTTTAACAACATTGCCTAGGGCCCTTAAAGTTCATTAAGATACGTTGTTGTTGCTGTCTTGTCTATTTATGGAAGAATGGTTTTCAGAGACTCAAGGAGGTTGGACTTCTAGCACCCTACTTTGAGGAAGAGTATCCCGGGAGGGAGGTCCGAGGGTCTCCCATCCCTCTTCCCTACTACCAAACTACACGATAGGACTTTCGGGTCGCTATATATTATGAGTGCCCCCCAAGCCGCAAAGACACTATACATCTACAAACATCCACGCCTTTTCCAAGAGCATATTTCGTAAGTGCACATCTGTATCGCCACCGAGGGAGTGGCTTCGGTAATGGAACAATGGGCATCCACTATTATTTCTGTCATTTCACATGACCTTTGCCACGCTTTAAGTAAGATAGTTGAAAATGTTTTGCCACGCAATTTTCTGCACAAAATAATTAAAGCTCTGCGGATTTCTTTTGATAATTAATCATATATTAAATTATAGAAGTCTTACCATATTTTGAATCTTACGCTTGTAAAATGAAAGGAATGAAGGGTACACTGAGATAAGAAAATACTAGATTCATTGTAATATTTCCAGTTATTCTCAGCTCGATTAAAAAAAAGTGTGCGCTTGAATTTTTTATTAGTAAATGCATAATATTCGAGGCTAATTGTAGCTTGAGTTATTTTCTCGATATAAGGAGCGATAATATGCCACGAACATTAACTCGAATATCAGAACGTGATAAGTTTCGCGAAAGTGAAATGTTCTACGATATTTTCTACTCAAATGATAGCGGCATTTATACGCAGTACATTATAACTGAGAAACAAATGCAAAATAAAACGTAAACAACAGCATGGGTTCATATGCACAGTTTCAAAAATTCAGCGTCACAAGAGCAACAGAAGCTTATTGGTCCATTTTTGAAACCCCTCCCACGGTTGCGATACTGATGTGCACTTGTGAATTATACTCTCCGGGATTCGAGCCCGAGACTTTCGGTACCGCAGTAAGCTCCTCTAACTACTATATAGTCTGGTTCGCATTAAGATATCTTAGTTTACTTTTAAGCCATACTTTAGCTGACTAACAATGAGATATACTCTGCTGGTAAAAAAATAGTGTAGAAAATATTCGAAGAAATTTTAAAAAATGTGGTTAGAATAGTTGCTATATATTGCAGCGAACAGAAGATGAGTAAACAGCGTTAAATCGCGTTCACGATAAGAGTTCCTTATAATAAAACAACTGACATAAATATTAAAGGGGCACTGTTATGGATAACATATTAAACGTTTTAAAATTTTCAAAAAACTCGAGATATTCTGAGCGTAATCAAATTACGAAGTTGAAGAAGGATGAGTGGGTAACTTCGAAAAGAAAATGTTGCCACATCGACAGGAAAGTAAAATAACACAAATCATAAGAAGTATTTAGTATACTATTTACATAACCTCGTAAAAACTATAATAGGGTAATGAACGGCAAAAGGACTATGTGAGTTTGTTTAATGTGTGCTTTGTAATGCTTAGCTGTAAGTAAAGTATTTTAATTTGCTTACAGCTAAGTTTTGCTCTTTCCTATTCTTCTCGTTTTCCATCACGCCAAGTTCTAACAATCAAAAAAGCCACATAATTTTATACAGTTTGAGTTGCTTTCATAGCACATACTAGAACCAAACTCCTAACAGGCTTGTAGCGAATTACCACTGCACTTGGTCTGAGGTAATAATAGAGTCTTGAAAAGGTTTAAAGCAACCTTTATATTAAATGAGAACTTGAACATAACATGTAATCTCGTGCTTACAAATCAACCACCATTTGTAGCAATGTAGCTTAACAACCAGTTTCAAATGTTAAACTAAGTTTAGTAGCCACAGACCACTCATCAGCGGCTGAGCGGTGGAAGCCTCTCAACATCCCGGCGACTCCCGGCGAGAACGGGCTGGCTGTACGGTGGGTGTTTTCGTGGTTTCCCCCATGTGTAATGTGGATACGAGTTAGTTTTCCTTTAAAAGTCCTCCACAAAGCATCCATCCATTCCGTGTAGTGCTTAGACTACACAACTGATTTACGCGAAGTTGGCTCAGAACGTCTCACCGGCTTAACGATTTAAACCGTCTGCAGCAATATTACAAAGCCAAAGAATTACATTCTTATAAGAGCTGGCAAACCTAATAACGTGGCCTCGAGAAGCAGAAACACGCTCTGTCTTATCCAAAACCCTCGACTTAAATACTCTCTAAACTGATTTGCATTTCGGTGAGGAAATGTAAAGGAGAAGTGATAGTAAAGCTGGAATTATAAATAACTAATTATAAATAACTTAAAAATAACTGGTTACTTAAAAAAATAATGACCCTACAAAATTTAGTTGAGCGAACGTGAAGTTAAAACAGCTTTGATGCTCAACTGGAATTTATGGTTAGTGATGATTGCTTCTTACCTTAGCGATCTGCTTCGCCGTTGCCGAATTTCTTCTACCAGTGGCCGTTAATTATTAGAATTTGCTAAGTGAGACATGAGACTTGAGTCTATATTTCAGTAACTATTTCCAGGGACCTGTATCGTTTCAGAACTTTAACTTATTTGTTAGCAACTTAGGGCAGCTGTTAGTTTCAGCCCACAAGCAAGTTTAGGCAGTTATGTTAAGTAAATTATCTTAAGCTGTAAAAATCTTATGCCGTGGTAAATAAAATTTTAATTCCTATTCGCTAACTAATAAATTGTTTTGAAAATCACTGTTCTGTAGCTGCTGATAACTACTCGTGACAATGAGTTAGCCTAAACTAGGTTGTTAGGTTTGAGTCAGATTAACACAAGACTTTAGCCAGAATTACGGAGACAAGCTGGAGGAAAAGCTAATACACAGTATTTGTTTCAAAAACAGACGAAGATACGTGGTTCCAGATAAAACAATGCAATGCCCTTCTATTGTCAAAATTTTGCGAGATATTACTAATTAATATTTTAAGAATCCTATAGAAATACAACCAAAGAAAACCGGCCATATGTCTAAAAGGAGGACCAGCCAATCCAACCAAAAAACGGGAGCCAGCAGCCCGGCTGCCCCCCCCCCCCAAAAGAAATCAACAAAATTAAACTAGCTTCAGAGAAACTAGGTAAGAACCTCGAGTAATGGGGTAAGAGAAGTTACACACGCATACACAAATAATAATAATTATAATAATTATAATAATAATAATAATAATAAAATAAAATAAAGTTGAAAGGCTTCAGATAAAAATTACGTCCAAGAGGACTTTTTTTTAATATTTTGTGTATAACCTTTATTAAATATCATGTTCTTTGCACTTAAACCATAGAATTCGGTTCAACAGCAATATCGCAAAATAATTTTAAAATAAGCATATCTTTAGAATTTCCGATACACAATCTCGTGCACTGGAGATAAAAATGTTTTTTTCTGTACAACGTTGCCATAGCTCGCTTTGAAATCCCCAACTTTCTTAATCAAAAAATCGTTAAAGTTTTAGAAAATATGAAGTCGATAATAAAACAAATTTCAAATTTTAAATTTGGGCTTCCAGATGCCCATATTCGGGTGAAAACCAAGATCCAAAATTTAATGGCTCTAGGTGTCGTTGTTTTATCACAATGCGAGAAACATACATACATTTATGAAGATTCTTCATTATTTAATTTCTTTAAATATAACGCAGGGAGATAATATTTGGTGGCAACAATTTAAAAAGTGAAACAACACTTTTAGTGAATTAACGCAAAATGCCGAAACGAAAATAATAGTCCTTCTGGCACATTGCTTCTTTGGACTCGAAAGAGACATAGCAAATTAAAAATTACTGCTAGCAAAAATGAACACTCATGCAAAACGAGCCTAAAATGTTAAAATATAATAGAGTTGTTAAAATTAAATAAACCTCGTGACAGACCTCAAACACTTAGGACGTGAGGTATTGTCCCTATTCTTCCAACATGCCTTCGTGATGTAACGGTGATGCAACGATCGGCGAGTATTCGAGAGGTCCTAGGTTCGATTCCCGGCGATGACACTGCGCGTTTTTCACTCACTTTTTTGCTTTTTGTATAACTTAATGTTTCTATAGTGCTGCCCGAACTAAAAGGTTGTGGATAATAATTAGTCACCACCAGGATTTGGCGATTGGGTCCCCTAATCCTCAGTCGCCCTTGAAAAGGGGAAATATATAAGGTATTTTCTCCCTCCTTCCAGCATGCCTTCGTAATGCAACAGTAGCACAATCGGCGCGTATTCGAGAGGTCCTAAGTTCGAGTCCCTGCGAGGGCTTTGCAGAATTTACTTTCAGTAGACAACAAGCTGCTCATTTACAAAACCGTTATGCGTCCCATATTGTGTTATGCTTGGCCAGTCTGGGCATACTCTTGTAAATCTTCAAGAAAAAAGTTACAATCTGCACAAAACAGTGTGTTAAGGCAAATCACCAACTCGCCATGGTATATTCGGAATCAAAAAACACATGAAGAATTACGAATTGAAAAGCTTAGTTTCTTCTACTGCTGGCTAGCCCGGAAATTTTATGATAATCTACCTAATATTAAGAACCCAGTTATATGGGTTTATGATTATGATATACATGATGTACCCAATAGCAAACGGCCTATGGCCATACTCAGTAATTATCTTGACTAACTGTGATATGTGTTCCTCTGCTTTAATAGATTTTAGCTTTTATTATAGTAAAGAGAATGTAATTTAAATAGTAACTTAACCCTTAAAATCTCACCTACTTTTAAGAACCATGAGACTCACACTTGTATCTGTTTATATGCTCAGTAGTAGGTGTCTTTGCAGGTTGTTCTCGTTTTTGCTGATGTCGACACGCTATAATATATTAGATACAATTAGTCCATCTTGTTCATATTAAGACAAGGCATATACGAGGCACGTCCAGAAAGTAAGTTCCGTTTCAATTTATCTCCGCTGCAGCTCTGCGATCGCAGTTCCGCACATGCGCAGTAGACGCTCTGTATCAAGGAGAAGAAACGCGCGCCATTTGGAGATCGCTGTCAGTCACGTACGCTTTGTTGTGCTTGTTTACAATGTCGGTGTTGATTGAAAATCCCGCCGCTTGTGAAATCAGATCTGTGATTCGTTTTCTGAATGCGAGGAAAGTGAAACCTAGTGAAATTTATCGGCAAATTTGCGATGTTTACGGACCAAAAGCGATGAGTGATTCAATGGTGAGAAGATGGGTCCGAAAGTTCAATGACGGACGTAGTGATGCGCACGATGAAGAACGAAGTGGGCGTCCATCTTTGGTTACAGAAGAACTGGTTCACGCGATTGATGACAAGATCCATGAAAACCGAAGGTTTACAATTAGTGCTCTCGCTATGGAATTTCCCCAAATTTCACGATCACTAATGCATGAAATTGTTACCGAAAAACTGAAATTTCGTAAACTTTGCTCACGTTGGGTACCAAAGATTCTTACTGAGCAACACAAAACAAAACGGATGGGTAGTGCACTTCAGTTTTTGACCCGTTATGCTGAAAGCGGTGAAGAATTTCTGACACAGATAGTCACAGGAGATGAAACTTGGGTTTCTTACGACACCCCTGAAAGTAAGCGGCAATCAATGGAATGGAGGCACACTTCATCCCCAGCAAAGGTTAAGCCGAAGCAAATCTTGACACCTCGAAAAATGATGTGCACAGTGTTCTGGGACTGGAAAGGCATCTTACTCATTAATTTCTTACCGCGTGGTCAAACAATCAGAGCAGATGCTTATTGCGAGACACTTCGGAAATTGCGCCGTGCAATTCAGAATAAGCGCCGAGGATTGCTGTCAAAAGGTGTTGTTTTTCTTCACGACAACGCACGACCACACACTGCAAATGTGACGAAAAACCTCCTACAGGGATTTGGCTGGGACGTGTTTGACCATCCTCCGTACAGCCCTGACCTCGCTCCTAGCGACTTTCATCTGTTCTTACATCTTAAGTCTTTCCTTGGCGGTCAACACTTTAACAATGACGACGAGCTGAAAGAAACTGTTTCCAACTGGTTGAAGACACAGGCGGCAAATTTCTATGAAGAAGGTATACAAAAACTTGTGCCACGCTATGACAAATGCCTGCAATATTTCGGCAGTTATGTGGAAAAGTAGTTTAAGAGTTGTTGAATTTTGTGCAATAAATAACTTTTCTGTAGCTGTACACAATTTACTTTTATTACCAAACGGAACTTACTTTCTGGACGTACATTGTATTATCATCTGGTTCTCAAGTTATACACTTGACATTATTCGCAATTACTTAACTGTTCTATATGGGGTAGGGTTTTTTTACCCAGGCACCCTGGTGTTACACCATTTTTCTACAGTAAAGTATTGCAGATTTTTCACTCTCCTGTGTTTCTATATAACGTATTATCCAACAAAGAAAACATTAAATTACGAAATAAGGATTCCAAATTATTGTTTGTAGAAATGCTTAAAAATTAAAAATTTCATATTTAATGAAATTCAGTTTGTTACGATGCCACAACTGACATTATTTTCTTCGGGTAAAATTGGTTTGAGTCACATAATTTTGACAATTATTCTCAATGTCAATTTTGCATATAATGGAACCTCTTTCTCTCTTTCCGTTTTAAGATCTTTAAAATAATAACTTACGAACTGGGTCTTTCCTTCTAGAGGACCAGCACTAAAATTTGAATTTTGATATTTTTTCTAAATGTTATCAAGTAATCAAAATTATCATCGAATATAAATCTTGTATGCGAACATAAATCTTGGATGTAAGCTTAAATGTTTAAATAAGAGGCCATAAGGTCATCTTAATTCTGAAATCTCTTTCTAGCATGCCGTCGTAGGCATAACTAGCATGCCGTCGTAGACAAAAAATAAACAATGTAACAAACTGAATTAAGTTTGTTAGATTGTTTACTTTTTGTAGAAGCATGTATAAGAGTTAGCCAGAGAACTGCTTTACATATAATAAGATTTTACTCGTTCGTCACATAGGTTTGCGTACGACTGAAATATCACAGATATCACTAGAAATGATGTGGATGTCCTCTTCTTTGCCTATGAATAAAATTAACAAAATTAACTCGAATCTTCTCTGGTGCTGATGTTTCACCAGTGTTACGAACGAATTCAGCTATTAATTGTAGCGTTCGTGTTTTCATTAAACCTTAATATAATTCTTTGCAAGAGGCTGTCAATAGCTTCAATTCACACTGAAACTTCCCAGTACGTTCGTAATTAATTAATGAAGCCTGAGACAAAATTAAAAATTTGTATATGCATAAATTACCCTAAAATTTCTTTCACTTTCATATAAATATATATACTAAATGTCTTCCGAAGATACCAAAACGTCAGTTTGGATTCCAAATTCCAAATACACACGGCTTGGAAACAAAAGAAAAAAAAATTATATATTTAGTCACGTCACTTATTATTCGCTGTGGGAAGGGGCTTCGTCCTCCTCCACTAGCTGTTATGCAATCTATTAGTACATGTGTGTACTAATGTCACAAATAAAAATTCTTTTTTTATAGAATATTGGAAAAAAATTAATTCTTGGAAATTGGCTTGGCGTTTTAAATCAAAATGCGTAAAAAGAGAATGAAATAATTATTTTGAATTCTTGTTAAATAATAGTTTTGCTAAGACTAATTAGGTGTATTGTGATCATTAATATCTCCGCCATATTGCTTCCATCGTCAATACATATGTTGGTAAATAATAACACCACATATAGCACCGACGCAAAGCATGATTTTTTTCTCTAAGGACACTTGTCTTTCCCGTTTGCGCACTAACTTTGTTACTACTCGTAATTTGTTTTCCAAGATTTGCCTGCTAACCTTTTCCCTAGTCCCAAACCTTTCACTTAAGGTATGAAATTCTGCTCGAAACCTGTTAAGAATATCATGTATGCACAGTACGTTGAGTTCATATTTTTAAGTAAATGAGACAAAATTTGACAAGAGAAGGAAAACGTCAGCAGCCAATAAGAATGCAATAGTATCTTCTTCTTCTATACTTAATTATGTATTATTAACAATATTTTGATTCTTTTTAAAACATGAGGACTCCGACATAATGTAAGCTCACTCATGCGTTAATGTATGTCAATATTAGCTTGTGACAGGAATGATGTCCTTCACCAGACAATAAAGGAAACTGCTTTTCTTGTTTGTATACAAGGTGAGTCAGAAATGGGATTTTTCTTGTTTGTGTACAGGGACGCATGTTTGTAATACGCGAAGATAAGTGTGAAAAAAAAAATGTAGTATATTATTTTATTTTGCCGAGAATACGGTGAAATATATATTAAGTTTAAAACTACAATTCCAAATGAAAGTCGCAGACTCGGTCTTAAATCATTAGCCAAAATACAGCAGTGAATGTGCAAGCAAAAAGTTACAGTTTCAACATGGGAGTTTGTGTGTATAATCATCCATGCTGCAAATGATCTGGCCAATCATTGCGTAGAATAACTAACCTGGAAAATGGTAATGAAGTCGTGAGACAGGACAGACATTGTTGCTATTGAATATAGGAAGTGGAAAAAGCGACTGTTTACAGTGGTAATAATAACATTTGTTAAACGTGTCGTGACAATCGGCACGACACGGACTGGTCCCAACTGAGAGGCACCCTATTGAGGCAGGGAATGGGTTGCCAGCCATATTTTCCCAAGAGGTGAAATGTACGCTAATCATGTTACCACCCTGGGTCCCCAGTCCGAGACGGCAGACAGGCTACCCCTGGGCGCGCGGGTCAACACTCCTGGTCTTCAGACTTTACAGCTGCGGAAAACATACGCGTCTAGAAATCTGACTGGTCGTCAATATTACTCTTACCAGTACTATGAGGACTACATTGTTCTACGGAACAGCCAATACACCCGACTCGGCCAGTGAAGTTTTGTCTCAAGGTATCTCCCAGCCGGGCACGTGAAACCGCCAGTCTCGTTATTTTATATACCCGTGCCCGAGACTGCCTAGGTACATATTCTAACCAGTAGCTTCACAGATTTTCCTGCGACAAACCCCGGAGAACCTTACACTGGTAACTAGTTTCATTGGATTACATGCTCCACCTAGCCAGTTTCTGGCACTACATGGCCAATCCACCCCCAGAACAGTTCTGAGGTTCAGTCCCCTTCCCGCAGCTTGGAGAGCACTGGCACCAGTCGCCATACGGGGACGCTGGTAGTCTATTTGCTACGTACCAGTCGCTCGGGCTGCCCGGCGCAGATGGCCATCACCACTACCTAGAAAATCAGGGGTGCTACCCCCCCCGGGTTACCAGAACCAACTCCTTGAAGTCATCCCAGACCCACGGAGCGGCTAATAAATTACCTTTCCGGGGCCTTCAGAACCACTAGGTTCATAATTTGTTTACCCCATGGCCGAGATTGCCTAGGTACAGATCTTAGTTAGTAGCTTCTCTATGTATATCTCCCCAGGGGGCTTACATTGGGAAATATAAAGAAAAGAAAATCTTATGAAAGCACTGGCAGTAGCGCTGATTGTAGCAGCACTGATAAGTATTGGAAGCATTCAAAACGGCAACGCAAGGTTAGTGCGGTATTATTGTATACTACTATTTAGTTTGATTATTTTCTACTACTACTATTTCAATTAGTTAGCATCTTATTTAGTGATCACACAATTGGAAGTTTTGTCTGTAGATATTGAAACATGAAAGAAGCTGCCATGGCAAAAATAATTAAGCATTTGTTATATCGTCTGGGCAGAGTAATTGCGTAAATCTCTTTAATCTTCTAACCGTAGTAGGTGGCACGAAATTGTTGATGTAAATCACAACTTAGAGAAGTATAGGTAAAAGTGAGCAGGAAACCACATGTTCACCATTTGGCCGTATGGGTAATATCCCTCTTCACTAACTCGCTCCCAAATTTGGGCAAAAATTACCGGGTAGTCTTAGGATCTCAACTCCAGCCTCTCGACAGAACTTTCTGTTTATTTTGAGAGCTCCCTTGCTGCACAGACAGTATATGCTTACAAACATCCATGCCTTCGCCAAGATATGAACCCCACTATACGACCTGAGCGGCGATAACATGCATAAACAATCCTGTGCTAATTGCTACGATTGTTCATTCTAAGGAACAGTTTTATACCAGCTATATGAGTTGTAAAACGATTGGCATAGTGGTTAAAAGGATAAACTCAAGGAAAGCTACCACAGCAAAATGTTTAAGTTGAATCAGATAGAGGATGAAATGATTTACTTAGATAAAATAGCAAATATAAACAGAGAAAATGACTCATAATGAAAGTGATCCATAAAAATATAAATAATGGTGGAAGGTTTCGTTTCATTTGATTACGGCAAGGCACTATGTGTCAAAGGGAAGGGACACCTTCAAAGAGCAATTTTAATGGGAAACTAGTTTGTACCTATGTTACTCATGCGGTAACATGTTACACATTACGAAAATGCTCATTCTGCCAGCCCGTTCGCCTGGAATCGAACTCAGGTCAAATTACCAGTGTTCAATGTCTTCCCGCTCAGACGCTAATAGACCAATCATAGTGGAAAGTATTATTAAACGAGCCTTATTTTGAAAAATGTTAAGTCGGTTTATTGCAGACCGATAGTAAAATTATTGTTATCTATATTAGTTATTAACTATCAATGTAAAATAAGGTTTTCTTCAGGAAAAAACAAAAGAGATAAAGAAAAGGACATGAGATAACTAGATGTGTAACAAATGATATCCTAATATTTGAGAGTTGTATTTATCCACAATAAGTACCTAATTTTATATAATTCCGAAAATATAATATTGTACCATTAAAAAAATTCTTAACTAAGGTTTTTTTTTTTTGTTTGTTTGTTTTTGTTTTGTTTTGTTTGTTTGTTTGTTTGAACGCAATGATGTTGTTCAAGCTGCCTTGTAAATAGTGTTCTTTAATGCCATTTATAACTTAATTTTTTAACTTTTAATTATGTTTATTTTCCTGCTATTTACAATGCGTTCTTTTAGTTTTTTACATTGATTTTATTTGAATGAAGGAATTCTTCAGATTAAAACATTTGAAAGTATAAGTAAATTTTCGATAATAATGAACCCAAATGGGCTTTAGTACAGGAGGACTATTATTCTCGAAACGGTATATTGCATCGAAATCACCATAAATGGCCGAATCACTTTTCAAATTGTTGTCACCAAATATTATCTCCCTGTATTATATTTAAAGAAACTAACAAATGAAGAATGTATTATGTATGTTTCTCGCACTGTGAAAAAACAACGGAATCTAGTCATCAAATTTTGAATAACGTAGTCCTCTATCCGAACATACACACTGGAAACCCGAATTTGGAATTTGTTTTTATTGTTTATTTTGTGTTTTGTAAAGTTTTAACGAATGTTTGATTAAAAAACTCAACAGTTTCAAAGCGAGCAGTGGAAACATTGTAGGCAATGAAACATTTTTATCTCCAGCCTGCGAAATTGCCTATCGGAAATTCTAAAAATATACTATTTTTAAATACTTTTAGCCTAAATGCTCTCGAAACGTGTATGTGTCTGTAAATGAAAAAAAAACGCCCGTTTGGGCATAACAAGATCTGAAAGCTTTCGATTTTTCTTTCTTCTTCTTCTTCTTTTTTTTTTCTTTTGGCAATTTTAATATGGGTTTAATATGAGTTTTCTGAACTGCCCGCGGATTATACGTGATTT
Source organism: Stegodyphus mimosarum (assembly GCA_000611955.2). Lineage (NCBI taxonomy): Eukaryota > Metazoa > Arthropoda > Arachnida > Araneae > Eresidae > Stegodyphus > Stegodyphus mimosarum. The sequence goes on from KK120808.1 coordinate 282,887, forward strand.
TGGGTTAACCCTCCGCGATAATATGCTGGCTAATCCAGAGTTTAAAAATATCAAGCATATTAGAATTGCTGCGTCTATGATGTAAAGGTACTAGATGTGGCAATTTATAAATAAGGCGAAAGATGAACGTATTGGTAATGTTAATAGGGTAGTCACAGTAAATGAGTAATCATAATGGCAGTGTGATAACTCAAAGAGGGTTACATTTATAATCTTGTTCTCTTTACTTTTTTTGTGTGTGTGTCTTCCTTGAAAATTCGAAAAGCCTGAATTTATTTATCATAATATTGCATACTGTCGCATTCTTATTTATATATTTATATATTATTTTACTTATTCATTTATTTCGAGGGGTTACTGAGGAAGTAGACATATCGGGGTAGTATAAAGCTTCGTTTCTCGTCTGGTTTACCATTTGAACACATTTCGTTCTGTTTGATAACAAGGACAAAATGCTTCGTTCATCACGATCTATCTATTCTTAGAAAATCATTTGCCTAATAAAAAATATAAAGGAATTTCTGGCACAATCAAGTTGTCTCCTGCATAAGAAAATAGAAAATTTACAATTCCTGGCATCTTGTTCCAGCTGACCCCTTTTATAGCAGCGTAATTCTGAACCTTTTTTTCCATCACTGAAAATTGCTGTAATGTCGAGAATTCTTTATTAAAAAGGAAATTCTTTATTATTTCTTTACTAATTGTTACTCTTTATTAAAATTATATTTTTGCCACTTATTCCTTCATGAATTACATGTTAGTAAATTTCCTGCTAAGAATATCAATTATTACAGTTCAGATAACAATAATCTAAAGAAGAGCGAGTGAAATATACGAAAATATCGTAGTTCTAAGTCAGAAAGTATTATAGGTTTTTAAACGGTACAGTTTTGAGAGAAAATAAAGTCTGATAGAAGTCGAAATATATTTTAGCTGCTTAACAGCGTAAATTCACTTGAAGATTGGATATTTTTAAAATCACGAAACGGATGGAGCAAAACGTTAAAAGTCTCTGCTTGCCTTTTTCATAAGTAATTCATTTGAGGTAAGGGAATTTCACTATGTGGAAATGTTTGAAAGGAATCGATACGTTTCAATAGAGTCGATCATAATGTAAGTGGATGCTCATGAGATTTTATAATGATGAAAATATACTATAGTGCTCGAACTTCCGAAAGATTTCTGATACAACTTGGTGGTCTCTGGGTTTCAGATATGATTCTCGGCTTTACGGGATGAATTAAAAACTGGAACTTGCAAGCTGAGGCTTTCAGTTACAACGCCGCATTTCCACTGGTGCGGTCCGTATGCGTGGTGTAAGTGGTTTTCCAATTAGCAAAGCGAACAGACTTTGAATAACATCTGTAAGCCCATGAAAGAAGACAGAACGCATGCAGTTAAAACATTTTAAAGTGCTATCAGGATGCCTTGAGGAAGCTTTACGCTCCGTTCAGACGGTGGTATAAATGTCATAACTGGCTTAAACCGAGGTCCGTTGCTAGGTAATGAGACCTTGCTACGTCGCAAAAACTGGTTTAGGGTATTTTGGCATAAAGTTCACAGTTTTCAACCTTTTGCTGACTTTTGTTAGGGCTATATATGAAAGAGTCGACTAATATGATAATCGATACTATAAGAGACGACCAATCACAGCACTCACGCGAAACCTGTTCAGTCGAAAAACACGGCGAGGAAGCTGTAGACACATCCACGCATGCGCAAACTTGGCTCTAATTGGCTACGAGTTAGACCCTGTCACGCAGGTGTGAAGGGAATTTCTGCATTTTATGCCTTATGAGTTCCAAGTTTCACTCTAGTTCGTTCGTTGTGGAGCGTGAAGGTGCTTAGTCCCCTCGCTGTTGAATTAAGTACTGTGCTACAGTTACTTGCTTTCTTTGCTTGTGCACTAATATAGTGCTTATGTAGGTTGGATCTCGTTGAACACCTAGTGTTCTGAGACCTATAAAAACGGTCTCGTGTGCTTTATTAGTAACTTCTGCCGTGGATCGCTTAATTAATTTTGTCGGATCTGAAATTACGAATCTTGAACTCTTAAAAGAGAAAAGAGGATTTCTTACGTATGTTCAAGCCAGAGAGCTTGCCTTTAGACGATTTCGTGCTTCAGTGGTAATAGAATTCTAAGAAAGACATGCTTTGATTGCTGCCGCAACCGAAAATGCTGACAACAGCAAGGAATTTCCTCCATTACCATCTGTAAAAGTTAACGCCAGAAAAGCCGAAAGTCCTGCTAACTCAGATGAGGATACCTCGACGCTTTGGGTGAAAGTTCTGACTCGGACGGCGCCTCACGCGGTGATGTCACGCGTCATCTGAAAAAAACCTATCAAGAAGCCAGTGATTTCCAAACCAGCAGACAAGACTCCTGTTTCACTGCCTGCAGATCCCCCGGCCGTGCAGGACATGGATACTATCGCTACTCCAGACGCACCACCACCAGCCAATCAGAATGCGCCGTTCGTAAGTGGACTCAAACTCCCTCCCATTATGATCAAGGATACCAGATTTAATTGGAATCAAGTCCGCGCACTGCTAAATAGCAAAGGACTTTCCATTCATGATTATTATGGATAAAATTTAAAAGACAGAGTTAAAATACAAGTCAAACTCCCTTCTGTTTTTCGACAGATGACAAAGGTCTTAAATGATGAAGATATATAACACCACAGTTTTGCCCTTCCCGAAAACAAGTATATGAAGGATGTAATTCGAAACTTACCCGCATATATGGAGCCAGACGAAATTACAATAGATCTTAAGGAGCAAAGATTCGAAGTTGTGAGAGTAAATCAGCTCACTAGACGTAGAGATGGCGAAGTCATTAAACTTCCACTCTTTCTGGTCACGCTCACCCGCCAGGACAGGAAATTCACAACATTAAATTCGTGCTCGGCATGAAGATCAGTGTGGAAAGATATCGTGGCAACGCGGTTATCGCTGTCTAGGGATCCATCGTGCGCAAACCCACTGCCACTATGAACCCCAATGTGTCAAATGCGATGACGCACATGAATCCTTCAAATGTGACAAAGAGAAGGACTCAATTCCTAAATGCGCCAACTGCCAACAAACAGGCCATTCTGCAAACTTCTGAGGTTGCTCACGCTTTCCTAAACCGAAAGCAACTCATTCTCTAAAAACGTATGTTTATCGTTTTGTAAATAACAAGTCTTACGCCCAAGCCCTCAACAGTGGACTTGCACCAGAAATCATTACGGAAGCCAAACAAGTGGCGGCTGAATTAAAAATGCTTGTTTCTGTGTTAAAAGAAGCAGGCCTCTCCATTTTACTTCAATAAAACAAAAAGACTTAGCCTCTGCATCTCAAGATTCTGCACTTAAAAACCAAACCTATGGATAATCTCACAAGAAAGTACACCCCAGTATGCTTTATGGTTTAGAATGCTTGCGGGCTTCCCGCCAAATTTCTGGAGTTTCAACACTTTCTTGCAGAACAAGATATTGATATTGCAATAGTAACAGGGACTCACGCTAAGCCTTGTTCATAGTCTGAAACTAGCAACTTATTAAGCTTATCGCTGTGATCGCCTTTCACATAGAGGAGGAGGAGTGCTAATCTATGTAAAAAGAAATTTCTCTTCCTATCTCATACGCGACTCCAGGGACTACAGATGTGAACAAATCACCGTGTGTGTCACCCTTCCCTCCTACAAGGACTTGTATTTTTGTGCTGCCTACAATCCGCCAACTAATAGACTGTTAGATAATTACCTGCCGACATTCCTAGAATCGCAGCTGGCGATTTTAACGCAAAGCATGTCGATTTCAACTGTCGAAGGAGTATTTCAAATGGCAAAGTACTGCACAACTACATAATTCAGAATCTGATTGCTATCCACGTTCCGCCGGAATACACACATCGTCCAAGTCGGATAGAATTTTCGGAGCTATTGGATATTGCCCTCACCATAAAGACAATTCCCATATCCATGGAAGTGCTTCACAAGCTCTCTTTGGACCATTTACATGTGATTGCCATATTTGGAGTTTCTAAAAATATACAGCAGAAAATCAAACTTATGAAAAGCTGGAAATTATATGAAAATTTAATGAAAACCTGGCCGATGCACCTTCAAAATATGAACTCTGTGCAAGGTATTGATCGTGCTATCACCTCTCTTACTGAAACAATTGAAAGAGCAATTTTAGAAGCTAGTGATATAATCGAAAATCATAACAAGCTGTTCAGATTCGACCCCCCCCCCAGCCTAAGATTAGAAATCTCATGCGATACAGAAATCGCCTTAGAAAGTGCTTCCATCTTACGTGGGATCCAGCCTTTAAGAGAAACATAAATCGACTTAATAAGGAGATTCAACGTGAAATCAAAAATTATAAAGCGGAACTCTGGGACGAGAAAATGTTAAATTTATATGCTAAAAATGGTTCCCTTTGGACTTTGAAAAAAAATTGAAGACCACCTTCTCTAGAAAACGGCCACTGTATTACCAATACAAAGTTGCTATATCAAATCAGGACAATGTCCCTATTTTCGCATCCCACCTAGAACTTCAATTTTCGCCAAATGATTGGCCCATTGACTCGGATTTTGAAATTAGGACCCTCCTTCGAGTCAAAAGTTGGCTCAATTCGCCTACTGTTAATAAACATATTAAATTAACCACTCCTTATGAGATTAGTGGAATTATAAAGAAATTAAGACTGAAAAAGGCACCTGGGATTGATGGGGTGACGAACTCTGCAATTAAAAATCTCCCCATGAATATTATATGCAATCTTACGAGCATTATAAGCCCTTGCCTCACAATATCCTACTTTCCAACTGCCTGGAAGACTGCGAAGGTCATCATGTTGACAAAACCAGGAAAAGATCATTCCAAGCCGGACGGTTACAGGCCGATCAGTCTTTTACCTGGTCTTGGCAAAGTAATCTTAACAAGACTGAAACTGCATTATCATCATCACCCTCCGGAGCAGTTTGGTTTCATGGCGCACCTGTCGACCACAAGGCAGTTACTCAGACTTACGGAATTTGCAGGTGCTGCTTTCACATTGCAAACTTAATGTTCCTATTCTCATGCTGGACGTGGCGAAAGCCTTCGACCGCGTCTGGCATGAAGGCCTTATAGCAAAATTGATTGATTGCAACGTAGAAAGAGAAATGATACTGCTCATTTTTTCCTTCATCAGAAATAGAACTTTTTCTGTTTCTGTTGGCATGGAACTCTCTTCTATACACGTCATGTCTAGCGGTGCCCCTCAAGGGTCCATCATTGGGCAGATACATCATCTATTCTACGTTGCTGATTTTTCCACAGTACACATTAATCACAGTTCAGTGTTGGCATGTTATACAGATTATACTGCTCTTGCGGTAAAATCTGATAACATTAACCACGCCATTAAAAAATTTCAGGTAGCCATCCCTTCCATTGAGTTGTGGTGCAAATACTGGAAAATCAGAATCAATGCACAGAAGTCTCAATTGCTACTCATTCGAAAGAAGAAACGAACCAAGCTTTAAAAAGCAATGTTTATCTCTGCAACGAACCTGTTCTATAGTGTGTCAGGCGAAATATCTGGGAATATTTTTAAATAGCAAGCTGACAATGAAACACCATATTTCTCATGGAAATAAGGCTATTAAAGTAATAAAATGCCTATACCCTGTTATAGGAAAGTACTCGAACTTAGACCTTAACAAGAAAAGAATATTAATCTTGCAACTATGAAATGTGAACACTTGAATCACTTCAACCTATTTCATTATGAAAAGCTAAACGATGACCGCCACCAGAGGCCTTACGCTGCTTTCATACTGAGTGAAAATCAGGACTTTCCGGCCTAATTGTAAATATGTATATATTTTATTTCGGACTTTGTAAGTAACATTCGACGCTTCAAAACTCAAGCAGCATTCATCAGAGATAGCACCTTAGAGGGTGACTATCACGTGATTTTGATTTTGACTTTGCAACTTTTTTGTACTTTCTGAATCCGTTTTTAGAAATACGATCTGTAAATATGCATATTTGTTGCTGAACTTAATCCTGCACCGATATTTTACTCTGATTTTAGTATATTATTATGTATTGAATAATTTTTCAGCCAATTTTACCCTGGAAAGTTTTGAGCAAATAGGACGCCTTCGCCTGCACATGGGACTTTTAGTCACACTCTAAAAAAAAATCCTGAGCCGGAAAACAATCTGTATTCTACAGATTAATCGCGATATACAGAAGTAGTTGGAGTTTCACTCTTCGCCGTGAATATCATGGAGTTGGTACGACGTGTTCCAGCTGAATGAAATAGGGTCCATAGGGCACGTGACAGTGAGGTGTTCTTGGTACGGTATGCTTTATGACTACGCCTCTATGGCATTTATATCACCGTCTGAACGGAGCCTCAGGATGAGGCAGCGCCGTTTCTAGTGGGGGTGCAGTGTTTTGAGTTCAAAGGGTCTATTGTTAAACTGAAGGACTATTGTTTTCGTTTTGGCATTTTGCGTTGATTTACTATAAATGTTCGATTCACTTTTCAAATTGTTGCCACCAAACATTATCGCCCTGTGTTACATTTAAAGTGCAGTAATTCTCCATTATAATAATATAATGAAGAATCTGCATAAATGTATGTATGTTTCTCGCATTGTGATAAATACCTAGAGCCATCCAATTTTGAATAACGTACGTTTCCACCCGAATATATCTGGAAGCCCAAATTCGGAATTTGGAATTTGTTTTATTATCTATTTCATATTTTGTAAAACTTTAACGAATTTTTGATGAAAAAACTCAACGATTTAAAAGCGAGCAATGGCAATGTTCTACGGAAGAAAAAAAAAAAAACTTTTTTATCTCCACTGCGCGGAACTGTGCATCGGAAATTCTAAAGATATGCTCATTTTAAAACTATTCTGCGATATTGCTTTTGAACTGAATTTTATGTTTTAAGAGCGCAGAACATGATATTTAATAAAAAAAAACTCCCCTTTGGACGTAATTTAAAATCTGAAACATTATGCACCTAAAACTCTCGAATGACATGCTTCATCGTCTACTTTTGTAATTAAGTTTAAACTGGCATAATTTTTATGGCATCGCACATAATATACCAGCAAATCATTTTTAACCCTTTAATCATCAGGATATGGAATTAAAACAAAAATTTAACAAAGAATCACATAGCAACATGCCATTTATTTCATCCTAAAAATCCCTCTTAAAATTAATTTTAATGCAAAAAGTAGTTGTCTCAAAAGGAAGTTTAAAAGTAATTTAATATTACTTTCATTTGATTTCTACAAATGTATTCTTTTAGTACAAAATACTTAGCTAAAAATTGTCTCAAAGTTTTTTCTCGATTACAGAAGAAGATGGGAGGAGGAGGGAAAAAAAGAAATTGGATCTAAAGTCGGCGAATCATTATTGACTACGCTACATCTTTAATGTTTAAGTCACATATAAATCAGTGAAGTAATGTATGCTCCCTAATGATTTATTACTGCATTCTACAAAATTTTTTGTAAGCTATTTTAAAGTCTGAATACGTTCTTCCACTCATAGTTTTTATTGTTATTCACAGATGTTAGCAGTACAGCTAGCTGTATTCCTTAAAGACAAAGTGTAGGAAAGAAACCATAGTTTGTTTACTGACAAAGGCAGACGCTAACAGGCAATTCAAAGGCCCCCTAGCTTATCTCTTTATTAAATAATGAAGTACTGTATTATGTATATTCCACGCACTGCGAAAAAATGGCTACATCTAGATTAGTCTATATCTAGAGCTAATCTACATCTAGAGCTGCCAAATTTTGAATTTAAATTTGTATTTTTTGCGGATTTAATGAATTCATCATAAACAAACTCCGGGATTTAAAAGCAACGCGTTGCCACTCAGCAAAGAGTAAGATATTTAGGTTTCAAATTTAGTCATAAAACTCTCAGCGATTTAAAAGAAATGGGTTGCACCCGAGGAAAGGCAACATAATTTATCTTTCGAATTTAATCAACAAACTCAGCGATTTAAAAGAAATGTATTAACCCTGCCCGAATTAAAATATTTTTGTATTCTATGCGCTAACGTATTGCAATTCTGCAAAGGGTAAGATATTGAATTTTTCTTTCGAATTTAATAGGTCTCTTATTGATTAACAAACTAGACGATTTAAAAGCAAACACGCTTTTCTCACGCAATGTATTATTATTGATTACTAACTGTACTCTCAAATTACACTACCTAGATTCGTTAAGATTGTTTTATATATATTTTCGTTCTCATAATAACTATTTTAGGCGGAGTTAATTAATCAAAAATTAAGCTTCCTTTCCCGTTCTCCTCTGGAAACGTAGAATAAACTTCTTGCTTCATCACATCAAATTTTAACTATATGACTACTTTTCATTAAGGGAGAAGTCAAATATACGTCTCCCATCAGATATGAAAGATTTACTTTTGCGATTAGAATAATGCCACAGGAATATTTATTCGTGATATATTTAAGTAGTAAAGGAGGACACAGGCTTCAAGAAAACAATGAAACGTATTTAGGCTAATGTCGAGGGCAGCGTTTATCTTCCTCTTTTTATATCACACGCTTATTATTCTGCATTATTTATCTGCAGAGCTAAACGGGTTTACATTCCCACCAAAAGCTGTAAAGCAAGAGCTGGTCAAAAATAAAGCTTCGTGATTAATTTGATCATAAATGATATGGAAACTATCAACTGAAATCAGAATAAACTAGATTAATATCGAATAACTGTTGGTATTATGGTATTAAAGTCCCGTACTGCAATTTATTATTTAGAAAAAAAAAATTATCTGTTCTTCCTGTTCCACATCACTTGCATAACTTACAGTTCTTGTTGGAAAAGGAAGTGATTTATAAGAAATTAAATGGTAGTATTCAATTTGATGCATATCATTACTATAATTGGGATTTTTTTTAAGTGCGTTTATCTGGTTAATGAGAAAAGACGCTTTATTTTTTTTAGTCCCAAATGGACGGTAATCCCGCGTGGAATATTACTCAGCAAACGGCATTTTGTGTTGAATCGCTATAAACGGCGTATCACTTTTTAAATTGCTGCCACCAAATATTATCGCTCTGTATTATATTTAAAGAAATTAAATAATGAAAAATCTGCATGAATGTATGTACGTTTCTCGCGCTGTGTAAAAACAATGGCACCATAGCCATCAAATTTTTAATAACATAGACCTAAAATGAACTTGGGCACTCGAAGCCCGAATTTTGAATTCTCAATTTGTTTTTATTATCTAGTTTTGTAAGGTTTTAGTTAAACTAACAAAGTTTTATTTTAATTTAAATCTTTCTATCTCTTCTCTGTTTCAACTTCCCGTCAGAAGAAGCGCGCGTTTTCAGCTTATGCTAATTTGAAGTACAGCCAAGTACTATTTAAACCAGAGGTAGAAACCTCTCAGTGTGAGAGAGCTTTTAGTCTCGGATCACGGTCATTCTGTTCGACGTTCGCCTGACCAGCTAGCAGCTAAAATTATAAGCCATAGTGCTTACTACGTGATTGCATATTGAAACAAATTGAAGTGCGCTAGTATTAGTATTTCTTGCTACGCACCATTTAGTTGGAGGCCAACTCCGCGATTTGCTCTGCGAGCAAAGTTTAATTAAATTTCTATTTAGGTTTAGTATAAATTTATTTGATTTGTTAAGTTAGGCCCAAGTGTGGTCTTTTACTTTCTGTATCCCTCCCGAGTTGGGAAGTGTGTAAATAATATTGTTTTAATAAAAGAGGATTTTAAATCCCTTTCAAGTGCAGTTATTCTCCAGCACAGTATCTACACCAGAACAAAGCTCATTTCAGTTCCCTGTTCCAGATCAGGACTTTAGGTTAAGGAGTTACTTCAATATGTTTGCTAAAGCTATGCACAGAACACTCAGTCCTGACAGTTTATGTTTTAGAAAACTTTTAACAAATTTTGTATTAACAAACTCAGCGATTCCAAAGCCAGCAATGACAACACAGTAGTAAATAAAAGGTTTTCATCTCCAGCGCGTGAGATTGTCTGTCGGAAATTCTAAAGATATGCTGCTTTTAAATATTTTGTGATTTTGCTGCTGAATCGAATTTTATGTGTTGTAAGCGTCAAGAACGGGATATTTAATAAACAAAATAAGCACACAAAACGTTGACAATAAAAAGACATAAGAAAGTTTTGTAAAGCCAAGCAAAGCAGAAAACAGAATATTAATATGATTAACTAAGAAAATTGGCATACATTTATCTATTTTTTTGCTGCATTGGGAATTCCAAACATATGTTGCGTTTTAAAATTTGTAATTTTGCTGTTTAATTCTATATGGGGTAAGTGTGAGGGAAATGATGCTTAATAATAAAGCTAAAAAGAACAAAAAAAGGGGGTTCGCAGGAGTGACTGTAACAGTAGACTAGTAGACTGCGAGCTCAGCAAGAGCGAAAATATCCTTAACAAAACCTTTTGGGCGTTAAAATCTGAAACCTTTCAGACTTTTTTTTTTTCATTAACTGGTATTGAAATTTACTAGAAATATTTAGTTGATATAGATCAGTGTTGCTTTCTTTTCTTTCAGATTACGATGATAATTTTAGATTTATAATAATGATAAACATATATTCTTTCAGTAAGACAAACGAAATTCCCTTTCTTCAAATAATCATGAAGTTAAATAAAATGTTGCTGCTAATCTTATGGTCTCATAAATAATAGTAATTGGCGATCAAAAAAGGTCTCTTTTGGTGACCACAGGCCTCATACACAAATGATAACTGAATGAAATCTCTCAGTCCCAGTTTTGATCCAGAATATCTGGAGGGTTAAAATATGTGGGTCTTAAATTCCACTTCTCCTCCCACCAGGCTGTCAGTATGCTTTTCAAATCGACGGATTGTAAGTGCCCAAATTCTTCAAAGATATCGCAGTTGCACAAGTGAGGCTAATTATCCAAATCTTGAATCTGAATCCTTTGGCAACGTAGCCAACTTTCGCTAAGCGGAGAGACCCCGACAAGAAAGCCTTAAATTTAGACTAATCAGTTTTTAAAAGGTAAGAAATATAGGATAAAGGTGATGGGCGCTTGAAAATTCTGGCGAAACCGGTCGCCCCGCTTCATAAATTTGCCACTGAACATAGAATGAAAGTTTATCATCTCCAGAAACAGAGCTGACGCTTTGAAAAGGGAGAAAAATTCAGTATATAAGTTTTATTAAAATGATATGAAAGAGGTAAACGTAGTTCTTGAAGTATTTATGTAATAATTTCACTTTTTTGTTCTGTATGAGACTTTATTACGAAGGGAAATATTTCTCAGTTTTCTACTAACATTTTATGTATAACAAATATTTATAGTTTAAATTTGGTAATATAGAAAGAGTAAACTATATGCACCACGAACTCACTTTAATGAAATTAACGGTTAGAAGAATTTTAAACGGTAAAATTTGGAGTTTTAAAGTGCTACTTTACATTAAAAATTGTAAGATGCTATAATGATAATATCTGTAAAATATATACACTCACGTTTGTGAAAATTGCAACACCAAGAAGGAATCGTCATAATTGAATGCAATTTAATACACAGTTGAGTTGCAGTGGTACAAATAAATGATTAAATGTTCAAAGCAAACAAACAAGAACAAGAGATCAGAATCAGTATTTTGTGTGGCCACCACGCGCCGCAATAAGTGCTGCTACACGACGTGGCATGGAGTCAAACAAAGTTTGAATGTCTGACTGAGGAAGAGCATTCCATATCGTTTGTACGCGTACCCAAAGTTCGTCTGCAGACGCAACAGGACGAGGATCACGAGCAAGACGCCGACCAATGACATCCCACACATGTTCAATTGGCGACATATCCGGGGAACACGCAGGCCAAGGAAGAAGCTGTACCTGCTGCGCTGCAAAGAAGGATTTAACAATCCGAGCAGTATGAGGGCGGGCATTGTCCTGTTGAAATACAGCGCCTGGCAAGCTTTGAAGGAAGGGAACAGCTTCGGGCTGTAGAACTTCACGGATATACCGGTTGCTGTTCAGATTGCCCACAATTCGTAGCAATTGAGATCGTCTATGATATGCTATGGCGCCCCAGACCATAACTCCGGGTGTTCGTCCACTGTGGCGTTCGATAATGCACTCCGGAAGGTGGCGTTCACCGGCATAGCGTCTGACACGAATGCGGCCATCATGGTACCACAAATTAAAGCGGGATTCGTCAGAAAACACGACATGCTGCCAATCAGCACGCCAGTCTCTATGCTGATTGGCCCATTGTAGCCGCAGGCGGCGATGGTCGTGCGTTAGGGGGATCCTGTATAAAGGAGTCCGTGCGCGCAGTCCACACTGCAGCAGACGTCTACGAATTGATGAAGCACACAATGAAACACCTGTAGCTATTGACCACAGTGCTGCCAATTGTCTAGAGGAAGCTGTACGGTCCGTCCGCGCCATGCGGACCAGGTGTCTATCATCGCGAGCTGACGTCACATTTCGGGGTCCACTCCCGGATTTCCGAGTTGTCCGACACTCGTCCGTCCACTGCTTCCAAACGCGCATCACTGTGCTGCTGTTACGCTGCACACGAGAGGCTACTGCACGATACGACAATCCAGCTTCACGAAGGCCGATGATTCTCCCTCGTTCAAACTCTGTAAGTTGTTCAAATCTCGCTCTCTTTCGTCGACGAGGCATAAGTACAGATTGAGTTAACGTTTACCACTAGCAGATAACCACCGATAACCATACACGCCTCGCTACAGCCGTCTATTTATTCGGATCCATCAGCCGTTCAGAGGGCGCTGCTCAGCATACGCATGCGCTACGGATTTGCAATTCTAATCATTTGCATATCATGCGCTACTTTGCATTTCCTGAAAATTTCAGCTCACTCGCATATGGTCACTTCATGGTGTTGCAATTTTCACAAACGTGAGTGTAATAATAAAATTAGTAAAATATCTATACTTTTAAAATCTGTATGCGCCTATCTATTTGTAAAATCATCTCCTCCAGATGAGTTTTGAGAGAGGGCAAATATTCGTTGGAAGCCATTCCAACCATTCTCATCTTCGTACAACTTTAATTAGTCGATATATTAAATTCAAAACGCTAATTTTCGCACTCATTTTTCCGAGTGGCAACAGTAGCGTGCTGGAAATAAAGTGTTTTACTTCGAAAAATGTTGCCACTTCTCGCTTTCAAATCGTAGAGCTTGTTAATAAAAAATTTCTAAATTTCACAAAAGATATCTAAAAAAAATCTAAAACTTCCACAAAAAAAAAAAAAAAAAAAAAAAAGAAAATTCCAGGTTCTACATTACGCCAAAAGGGGCGTTTTTTAGCATTTTCTGTGTTACCTTTATTTATTAAACATCATGTTTTTTGCACTTAAACCATAAATCTCAATTCAACAGCAATATCGCAAAATAATTTTAAAATGAGCATATCTTTAGAATTCCCGATACACAGTCTCGTTTTTTTTTTTTTTTTAGTCCAAAGGGATTTAGTCCCGAAGGACTATTACTTTCGTTTTGCGATTTTGCGTTGAATCACTCTGAATGCCCGTTTCACTTTTCAAATTGTTGCCACTAAATGTTATCGCTCTGCATTAAAGTTTAAAAAATGAAAAATCTGCATAAATGTGTGCATGTTATTATTATTTTTTTTTTTTTTGACGTAGCTTTCTCTTCAAAAATCGTCTGCGTGCGTTGCACGGGAAAATAAAAAGGAATTTTAATTACAGTTCTAAATAAATAGCCAAATAAATGTGAAATTCGTAACAATATTCTCTAAAACTTTAACGAATTTTTCATTAACAAACTCAAAGATTTCGAAGCCAGCAATACCAACGTTGTACAGAAAAACATTTTGATCTCCAGCGCGTGAGAGCGTGTACCGAAATTTCTAAAGATATGCTCAATTTAAAATTATTTTGCGATATTGCTGTTGAACTGAATTTTATGGTTTAAGTGCGAAGAACATTGTATTTAACAAATAAAGGTAACACACAAAATGTTAAATAAACGTCCCTTTGGACGTAATTTAAAATCTGAAACATTTCAGATTTTTTTTATTTATTTTTTTTCCCGTACAGTGTTCCCATTGTTTGCTTTTAAATCGTTGAGTTTGTTAATCAAAATTTCTTTAATGTTTGACAAAATATGAAATCGATAATAAAACGAATTCCCAATCTGAGTTTCCAGATGCCCATATTCGGAAGAGGACTACGTTATTCAAAATTTGATGGCTCTAGGTACCGTTGTTTTTATCACAATGCAAGAAACATGCACACATTTATGTAGATTCTTCATTATTTAATTTCTTTAAATATAACACAGGGCGGTAATATTTGGTGCCAACAGTTTGAAAAGCGATACGGACATTTACAGTCAATCGACGCAAAATGCCAAAACGAAACTAATAGCTCTTCTGAGAGAACGCTTTTTTGGGCTAAAAAATAGCACTGCCAAACATTAAACGCATTATTATGATATACAGTCATATTCTGACGTTGAAGGAAGCACGCAACTGCGTGCGACGTCACTGTATATCAAAAATGCTTCGTTAATGTCAGCATTTGAAATAAATAGCTGTTGTTGGCAACTTTTGTGTTTCAGATTAGCATAACTGATACGATATGTTATTTGCCACGTTAATTCATTTAATGATATTGAGAAAAATTTGTTATATTACATTAAATTATGACGTCATATTTATTAACCTGAAGTGTCAAAAGTTTTTGTTTTCTGGTTTGGCAGCAAAAAAATTATTTAGGAATTGGTTGTTGCTTTGAAAGAATAAATTGATTTCATGAATACTGAAGTGTTTTTATACATTATAGTTTTTTTAGGTGTACATAGGACTCATAAATTTTACTTTGACCGCAGTCCGCTCGTCTGCCCTGCTTGCCCACTAGTATTATTTTAAGTTGTATAAAAATTTACAAGAAGAAAACTTTAATGTATGTTAATTTCAACATAAAATGGCACGGTATTTCGATTTAAACCAAATCGATTTCAACCTTTTCTCAAAAAGAGCAGCAAAAATTCTCTCCCCCTTCTCATTGTATACAGTCAGTATTAATTTCTTCATATCCTATTGGTGTTTCTCCTCATGTTTGATTCAAATTCTGACTTCGTTTAATATCCAATTTATTTCACTTCACAAACACAGAGAGATTAAAAAGGCTATTTACATACAGAGTTTAACATAATGATCAAATGATCCATACATCACGAAGATAAATAACATTTAATAACTTACGTATCGTAGCTTAAATGTTGCGAAGATAGAACGAGAATTCCCCGATCGCTTAATTCAAAAACAGACCTGGTTGCCAAATTCATAGATCGAAATTATGAAAAATTAAATATTAGCAAACAGGAAATAGTAAACTTCATAGGAGTGGCAACACCTCAAATGCTTCAAAACTTGATTGAAGACAATGAATGGTCTCTTCTTTGTAATTGTTTTAGTTGTAGTATTCAGTGCGTATCTTTATATTAATTGATAATTTATGCTGTAGCAAATATTCTTCTAAAGATAAAAATGAGTAAAACGTAAGATCATAAAGCGCAATTTTAAAAAGCCGTTGAACAGGGTTTTGATCGACAGATATAAAATGATATTCCCACCTTGCTTCTGAAGCTATCTAAGCACACACAACTCAGTTCAGAAAGAAAATTAGAAACCATATTACCACATTTAGAAGTCTTTAGGCACACCTTCAGCTCTGTAGAAAAGCCCTAAGTGTTTAATTGGCATGACAGATCCCACAATTGTTTGCACGTGCCTTGAATAAATATATTATAAGGATAGTATCGTTGATATTAACATACAGGATCACGCATGTAAATAAACACAGGCATTAAATTTAATCCTCTTGTTCGATAATTTCTCGTTTAGTTTTTAAATACTTCTTGTGAGGTCTCCATTCATAATTTCACAATGCGTTTTGTTACAATCAGACATTTATTTTCTGAGCAGTAAGTGTGACAGTATTGCACTGTTGAGCTTTGTCTCGAAAAGGTTTTCATGTGTAGCGGAAATTAGAATTTACTTTCCTTTGAATGTTCATCCGAAAACATTCACACTCTTTGCCGTGCGCTTCATCTCCTTGAATATATATGCTCTACCTCCCTTCTTTGTAAGCTGCTTGAGATCATGGAAAAAATGATCTCCTTTCCTTTAATCAATTTCCTCTTTTCATTTCTTTGTATGAAATAAAGGAAGCATTGCATTGGTGAAAAATTTCGGGGGATCATATTTCAACTTTAAATGCCCATTTAGACTGCTCTCGAATCCATTTGAATCATGTTTTTGTGTAACATCTGTATGTACGGATAGAATAAAGAAATCATTTTCTCAACACGGATTGCAAAATGGGTTTAAAATAGATACTGAACAGATATCTTCGTGCGTACGTACGTATGTGCATATTTCGCATAACTCAAAAACGACTTAATTCATTATTAAAGTTGAGTCATAGTTGAAATTTTCCATATGAGACTGCTATAACATGTAGTTGTGCGCCTCCCTTTTTGGTTGCAATCGGCCGTATTAAACGCACACATACATATATACGCACTCTGTTCCCCGGCTTAGTGAGCTCAGTTTTTTTCATTCTTATATGTTGGTAAATTGTGCATTTTTTGCTTTAAAATTGATCGAATTTTGTTGCACTTATATTCCGGCTAATGTTTCTATGCCTTTAGTTAATATGCATGCAATAGTTTTGGAATCACCAACAATTTAAAAGTTGGTTAAATTTTCTAAACTTAACGAAGTCGAATTTTGTTTATATTTGTAACTCGTTGCAGAATAATGAATTCAGTCAGTTTGTGCACCGACTTCAGTCTTTTTGCCGACTGAGACCAAAAGCCAACTTTCAGTTTTGTACACTGAAAAATCTGTCTTCTTGCCCGCTGGCAGAATTAGTTGCTTTTGTATAGAAACTCTAATTTTAATTCTAAAAACTGTTTTTTTTTAGCTGCATCTGGTGTTTTATGTTTTTCTGTATTTTACAATTTTTAATGAAGACGTTTCGAGTCTTTATGTATTTGTATTGCCGCGAAGTGAGAACTGAATTAACTGAATGAGAAATATATATCTCTAATGAAATTCGAGGAAATAAGTTTAAATGAAATGCAGAAAAAAAACGTGTATAATTTAATAGGCCGTACAAGGAAGTCATGTGGTATTTCACCAAATTTTCTTTTTCTGTGCTATTAAAAAGCTTCTTAATTGCTAATTTGTATTTATCTTAATAATCCTTCTCATCAATTTCTTTATAAGTCCGCTTTTAAAACATCCCTCACTCAGGTTGTCAGGACTGAGTGTTCTGTGCATACTTTTGGCGAACATATTCGTAACTTTATCAAAGTCCTGATCTCGAACAGGGAGCTAAATGTAGCTATATTCTGTGGTAGAATACTGTGGTTAAGTGGTAGAATACTGTGGTTAAGTGGTAGAATAACTGCACGTAAGAAGGGTTTAAAATCCTCTTTTATTAAACCACAATTATGTACAGCCACTTCCCAACTCGGGAGGGATAACAGAAACTAATGACCGCACTTGGGTCTAAACTGAACAATCAAATAATTTAAACTAAAGTTAAGTAGAAATTTAAGTAGTCGTTGCTCACAGAGCTATAAACGCGAGGTTGGCCTCTATGCTAAACGATCAATGGTGCGTAGCAAGATTTAACTAATACTAACCCACTTAGATTACTTCAATAAGTAATAGCGTAACAGCGCTAAGGCTTAAAACTTAAATACTAGCAAGTCAGGTGGACGTCGAACAGAGCCGCAGTGATCTGAGACTAAAAGCTCTCTCACACTGAGAAGTTCCTCGCTAACCTTTAAATACAAACTTGGCTCCACTTCAAATTAACATAAAGCTGAAACGCGCGCTCATTCTAACGGGAAGTTGAAATAAGAACTTACAGGAAAGAGAAAATTAACATAAAACTTTGTTAGTTTAAACTAAAACCTTACAAGGTAGGCAGCGTCATGTGCTTTGTCCTAAACAAATAATTCATCCTCAATTTTGTCCGTCTATGAGCTGTATAATTTCATTCATTTCACTCTCCATGTACAGGTGGAAGAGTGTAGTTGAATGATCCCGAAACTTATAAAACAATGTAGCACTTTACCTTTATTGGTTGGTCAATAGCTTACAGAAAAGCATATAAGAGTTATCTGCCTAAGGAGGGACCTCGTGGAAGAATTTCTAAGGGAAACTGACGGAAACTGACAAGTATTCACTTTATTCACTTTAAACATGAAAACATTTCAAATTGTACACATGAAGGTATTTGAAATAAATATCTTGAATGGGTTTTACAATCAATTAATTTTATGCGTATCATATGCTGATGTCACTTGTTTACATTGTAAGTGTGTACTTTGAAAGAACGAAGTAATGAAAAGTATTGAGCTAAAAAAAAAAAAATAGGTGATTGGTTTTTCAAACTCATAAATCCATACAGTTTTTTCTTCAAGATTTCGAATTAAATGGGGTTTTACTGTATATACGCAGCAGAACCTCAATTTATCTTTCTCGCAATGATTACTTTTTCGCATGTATGCTTTACGAGAAAAAAGAAATCGAAGCGAAATAGGCATTTATTATTTGTATTATCTTCTTTAAAAATAAAAAATCTAGCTGGACATTGATGTAGTATGTGAGCTTGGTATGTGATACTCTCGCATGAAGTTTATTTCTGAGTTTTTTGTTATTTTCAAACGATTTAAGGCTTAAGTTTCAGTTTCAGTCTAAAAGGAATTGTAGAGGAAGAAGATAAAAATGAACAAAAAATGGTGCTGAGTTAATCGAGCTTTATAAACTTTATAAAGAGAAATTTTATAAAAGCTAGCGCGTTTTCTGTGTTCAAAGAGGGTGCGACACAGACTGTCAAAACGATTTAAGTCTCAAAAATTAGCATTTTCAATACAGGTAAACTTCAATCAGGAAGGTAAAGAGAATGTGTGATTTTTTTTCAAATAGTTTTTTTAATGTAATATATTAACGTAAGCGTTTTTAAATACATTGCGAAAAAAATGAGACAGTTCTATATCTTCCGTTCAACTGGGCCGATTGACGGAATTCAAATTACGATTTCGAAAAGCGCGACTTAAGATATCTATTAGATTTATATATAGCATTGTTCTGATGTAGGTATTGATGGAATGTAGGTAAATGACATTCCAATTTTTTCATACTTCGATTCTATGACTTAAATTATGCCAAACTAGTTTATAAACAAGTTTTATAAAACTCGCAAGAGTAGTTTTGAAAAAATTAGCTCTAAAAGTTTTAGCTCCTCAATGTTAATTGAATTTCGTATATATTTATTAACATCTCTTTTTCTATTGAACTTATTTGATTCTTTCTTTCATATTTCGAAATTTAGGTTCATTCCAAATAAAATTCCCCACCTTTTTATGGTTTATTTTTAAAATTTGTATTTTTAAACAGTTTTTATGAATTTTTTGAAAAACAATTTTAATTATGACCTGTAAAATTTTTACCATCATCTTAACGTAAATGTATTTCTAAGCATGCCTGCAAACAATTGAAGTTTTTTTTTTTCAAAATTTCATAAGGTGTACATAAATTTACATTTTGGAGCGTTTTGAAATTCGGCGTATTTATTATAAGCGATTATAACGAAAACGTGGTTTACACCGTGGGGTTCCACCCTTTTATTTAACAGTTAAATGTAGGGTACCACTTACACCAATAAGCGAATAATCGCTTAAGTGTGTGAACAGAGACGTAAGACTCAAGAAGGCTTAATTACCCTTTATTTCTCAAAATAAGAATGAAGACAGTCGGCTCCTATCTCAGAGCGTACAGCAAAGCATCCACTTGGGCCTTGAACTCAAATTAATAAGAATTAAAGCTTAACTAATGCTTACCTAAAAAGATATAGCTGAACCTATCAGGATTCTAAGTAGTTGACCCCTAAATCTCAATTAAGTAGGCGAAGCTAACAAGGGCCTGAAGTACGTCCGAGCTTAGAGAGAGAGAGAGAGGTAGCCCGAAGGCAAACGCGAGCTAGTCAGAAACTCTGGCTTTGTAACGAAGTCAGTGAAACATCGACTTAAATACTACTCATTAGCATACTCATTAGCATTAAACGCGCTTCTGAAAATACATTCTGGCAGGAAATTGTAAGCTGAAACTAGGAGAGAAAGGAAAGTGTAACAAACTTAAATTAACTGTTATGAACTTAGGATAAACCTTACATCGCACCCTGTTAAAATTATTTGAAACTATGAACGATGACTTTTTTTTTTTTTTCCGCTCGTGGACAATGAAAAAAAGGAAAGGAAAATAGGTTGCTATAAATTAAGAAGTTCGCCGAGTGAATTTTTCTTGGCTCAAACTGAAAAAAAAATCCGACAAGACAAATTTTTAAATTCCTCACCAAAAGTTACAAAACTTAATATCTAGGCATAATTTGAGTCGTAGAATCGAAATATAGAAAAAGAATTGGTATGTTATTTCAGAAAAAGTCCGATTTGGTGTCAATACCTATGTTAGGACAATGCTGTATATAAATCTAATATATATCCTAAGTCGCGCTTTCGAGACGTGAAAAAAAAATTTGAATTTCGTCACACCGCCCAGTAAAACGGAAGACATAGAACTGTCCCCCACCTTTTTTTTCCCTCTCTCACGCAGTGTACATTATAAGTAACTGCTGAATCGTTAAATCTATTTTCGAGCAGAAAGCACGAAAAATCAGCAATACCTTCATCGAGATTCTAACATCTCACCTTTCGACAGCTAGTTGGGGATGCTTCCAATTACACCACAAAGTCGAGCGGTAAGGAGGGAGAAAATTCCTTACAGGATAGAGAATTTTTATGAAAAAAATGTCGGTACTGTGGATGGAAAGTTTTCTTAAAATTAATATGTCACGTATTATATGGGTGAGAGCAAAACTTTACTTGGAAAATTTCAGTTTGGAAAAAACAAGTTCAGTTAGAAAATAATCATTTATATTTTATTAAATTAAATAAAAGAAATTCCATAAATTTCAAGCAAAATTTGCAGAGATATTTAAGAATAAATTTATTCCATTTGAATTTAGAACAAATTTAGGGAGCATGTATAACACATAAGTTACACTTTCTCTGATTAATGGCAGTGTTTTGGCTTTGAATCATTTAGTAGAGTATCGTTTAATTTTCTAACCCGTCATTTTAAATACCTTTTCTTTCAATTCTCATTTCATTTCCCTGCCAGAAGGCAAATTTCCAGCAAGCGCAATATTTAAATTAAGATAAAGGAAGGAAGTATTTAAAAAAGGTTTTGGAGGGTGAAATAAGAGCATGTTCTGCCTGCCAGAAAGCCACGTTGCTAACTTTGATTTCTTAGCGATTAGAATTCTGCGGCGTTGAATTATTCTTGCCTTTAGACTTGTTAACGCCGACTTCGAGTCAGAGCGAATTTGCACCATATTTAAACTGTGAAGCCGTTAGGCTGTACTGAACTTCAATAATTTTCAAGTTATTCATTGCCCTTTGAGTTAAGCCAAAAGTGTTGGCTTTGGTGAGCACAAATTGGCGTCGACTAAACCAATCACCTAAACTTTATTTGAGTTAATAAAGTGCTTTCTATACCCTGTACCTGATTTTGTAATAATTTAAAAGGACTTGATGATGATTCATCAAACAGTCTTCAATGTCGAATGTTAGTCAAGCATACACGATGTTACATTTTTTACATTCGATTTTGAATTTGCAGATAGTTCCAGAGAGCGCACATATGGAATCTTTTGATTTTAACTCATCAAAGCATTATACAGAAAGCGAAACCTCAATCTTTAGCCTTTCAGTGAAATGAAGGAGAGAAATGGGAAAACTACTCAGCCGAGAAGTTATTATATTTTGTAAATAAGTGACAAAACTAAGTAAATATTATTTACTTATTGCTGCTTTTTACCAAAAGTCATAATAACATTGCTCTTTGTTTCTTGGTTCATTTTAATGGAAAATACGAATTTTGGAAACTTAAAATATTTTCACGGTCCGCATTACTTTCACTTAGGCAGAGAAAAACGTTTCAACTTTTTGCAATGTTCCGTAAGTCACAGAAGCTGGGTACTATCTCTTATTCGTTCTCATCTTCTTCCTTCATACTCTTTGCAGTCCGAAACTGAAAGCTACTCTTCTAAAAACTAACAGAAATATAAACTTATTTCCCTTTGCAAAAAAATATTATTTTTTTGAAATGATATTAGCAACAGGAATGCATGCGAAGCATTACTGTATTCTTGTGTTGCCAGAGTTACAGTCTAATGTGAACTTATTCAAATAATAAATGCCGCTTCGATTCAATATTTTTGTTCAAAGGAGCTTTGTCCCTGAAGGACTACTGTTTTCGTTTTGGCATTTTGCGTTGATTCACTATAAATTTCCGATTAACTTTTCAAATTATTGCCACCAAACATTATCGCCCTGTATTATATTTAAGGAAATTAAGTAATGTAGAATTTGCATAAATGTATGTATGTTTCTCGCATTGTGATAAAACAACGGTAACTAGAGCCATCCAATTTTGAATAACTTAAGTGTCCACCCGAATATGGGCATCTGGAAGCCCAAATTTGAAATTTGGAATTTGTTTTATTGTCGATTATCGTTTTATTATTTTCATATTTTGTTTTATTGTCGATTTCATATTTTGTAAATTCATATTTAACGAATTTTTAATTAACAAACTGAAGCGAGCAATGGCAACACTCTACCGGGGGAGACCCCTTTTTTATCCCCAGCGCGCGAGACTGTATTTCGGGAATCCTAAAGATATGCTCATTTTAAAATTATTTTGCGATACTGCTGTTGAACTGAATTTTATGGCTTAAGTGCGAAGAACATGATATTTAATAAATGAGGGTAAAACTTTCGACGTAATTTAAAATCTGAAGCATTTCAGATTTTTTTTTAATTTTAATTTTAATTTTTTTATTATTTTTTTCCAAACGATCTGTTCGAGACATGCTGCTCTGCAAATAACCGTATCTCTGGAAAAGATGGATGTAAGAGCAGTAAATAATATTATATATATAAAACTTCGTTCCGGGCCAGAAATTGCTACATGAAGGAAATTAGTAATTGCAGGAATGAAAGATCGAAATTTTACCATGTGGATCTTTTCTTTTGTGCAGTGTGTTGTATTTAGATAAAATAATTCCATTTCTTGTATCTGTTTATCTGTTGCAAAGTTAAGCAGATTTTTCGGGAAGTCTTTCCCATTGTGATTTTGCCTCACGCCCTTTCCTTACACGTAATACACTTCCTATGGTTTTGAAAATTACTTTTGGATTACTGGACGCAGAAGACAGTGCAGCTTCACATACGTATTCAATAAATACACTCTACAGCAAAAAAATAGACGCACCAAGAAAAAATTGTTCTATGGAGACAAAAATTGGTGGATAGGAAGTTATGTACAGAATAGAAAATGATTAAAATTTCAGAACAATTGAATGATTTCTTTCAGATTCACATAGTTACAAAGTAACGAGCTCAATAAGGTGTTGACCCACCTCCAGCCTGGACGCAACCTGCCACACGGCGTGGCATAGACTGATAAAGCTCCCGGATGGTCTCTTGCGGTATTTCTTGCCAAATTTGCTCCAACTGTCGTACTAGATCATCAACATTCCCTAGTAAATGCACTTGTCTTCCCATCATATCTCAGACATGCTCGATTGAAGAGAGATCTGGCAATCTGGTTGGCCAAGGAAGTGTTTGAAAAACTGTAGGACAGTTCATAGCAACACGTTCCACGTGTGATCTGACATTATCTTGCTGAAAAATAAGGCCAGAGCACTGCAAAAGGAACGGAAGCAAAACAGGTTTCAGAACGTCATCGACGTACCGCTGTGCTGTAAGTGTGCCTTTAATGTCGACCAAAGGGATCTGGCTATCAAGGGAAATGGCACCCCAGACCATAACTCTTGGTTGAAAGCCTGTGTGGCGTGCAATAGTTAAAGCAGGATTATCATGCTGCTCTGGACGTCTCCACATACGTCTTCGATGACTGTCGCGACAGAATTGGAAGCGGGATTCGTCGCTAAAGACTAAACGTCCCCACTCAGCATCATTCTAACCTGATCGAGCCAAGCACCACTGTAATCTGGCCCAATAGTGTGCAGGCGTGAGTGGCAAGTCGCATAATGGTCGGTACGAGCATAGATTTCGCTCTATCAGCCGTCTGTGAATGGTCATGGTGGACACTTGTGTGCGGGTCGCACGTCTGGCGGCTAATAACGATGAATCAGGCGCTGTGACAGCTGATCTGACAATCACTCTGTCCTGGCGATCTGTTGTGGCCTTAGGTCGACCGCTACCATCGTGACGCTGAAATCTGCCATTGTCCACCCATTCTTGCCAGCGTCTTCTAATCGGCGCATCGCTTCGACTCATATAACAAGCGATTCTCCGATTTGCCCAACTTGCCTCTTTCAATCCAATGATACGATTTGAGACAATCGAGTCTCGATTAATAGGTAAAACAAAGCAAGAGCTGAACGATAAGGAAAACTTAGAACAGAAGAAATCGTAGAGCATTCCTTAGCTTTTTCCTTAACTTCATTCCACTTATTACAATGATACATTCTTCCAAACTCCAAATTTATTAAGAATTTTTCAAAGAGAAATCTCATTAATTTCAAAACGGAACAGAAACACGCCAAAGGAAAATATAAATTTAGCATAGCAAGAACCTTCTGTTTAGCATAGGTTTAGCCAAGCACTCAATCGATTTCGAGGGGGCAAACAGGTGCAGGGCCCTCTTCATCAGAAGCAAAGCAATCTGTAAGACTGGAAAGTAGCGTACCTAATCGTCGTATTTATAGCATACTGTGTCAGTGTGGTTTCAGATATGTCGGCCAAACTAAGAGAGCGCTAAAGTTTTGTACCAAGAAATGCGAATCTTATATCCAAAAACGCGAACTTAAAAAGTCTCCGACAGTTAATCATAATTGGAAATTTAATTATAGTTTTGACTTTAGATCTGCAGAAATTCTTCAAAAAGCTTCTTCGACCGGAGAATTGGATTTTCTTGAAGCTTTTCACATTCACAAAGATTTATCTTGTTTAGTTAATGACATTAAGTCTAATCCAGTCCTTCATAACGCTTTTAAATTCTATTAACTTATTTTTTTCAATTTCCTTACTATTTTTCCCGACAAATGGCGCTACTTTCTCATTCCCTTTACTACCGTAGGGTATAAAGACGACCGTTGCGCATACTGCATTGCTTCTCAGCAGCTTTCGTTTTCCCCTTCTCTTAGTTTTAGTGCTCTAAATTCAATTTTAAAACAATTATTAGTGTTTAATCATTATTTAAAATAATTGAAATAAGTTATTGGTAGAATTTAATTCGTAACTTTCAGTTTAATTCGATTTGGGGTAGGATCTCGCTCCCAGGCACCCTAGTGTTTAACATCATTAAACAAGTGACGCTGCTTTGCTTGACAACTTCCTCTGCTTTGTAGTTTTGCAGATTTCTTTGCTCCTGATGAAGAGGGATCTGTACCTGTTTGCCATCAAAACCTATTGACTTCTTGACTAAATCTGCGCATAATACAGGGTTGCTGCTTTGCTAAATTTATCATTAATTTGTTTGATACTTGAAGGATAGCTGCACCTTTCTTCGCTAAGAAGTCGGCCTTTTTATTAACATCAATGGCATACCTTGTAAGGTTTTAGTTAAACTAAC
Source organism: Stegodyphus mimosarum (assembly GCA_000611955.2). Lineage (NCBI taxonomy): Eukaryota > Metazoa > Arthropoda > Arachnida > Araneae > Eresidae > Stegodyphus > Stegodyphus mimosarum. The sequence goes on from KK120808.1 coordinate 308,643, forward strand.
AAAGTTTTATTTTAATTTAAATCTTTCTATCTCTTCTCTGTTTCAACTTCCCGTCAGAAGAAATGCGCGTTTTCAGCTTATGCTAATTTGAAGTACAGCCAAGTACTATTTAAACCAGAGGTAGAAACCTCTTAGTGTGAGAGAGCTTTTAGTCTCGGATCACGGTCATTCTGTTCGACGTTCGCCTGATCAGCTAGCAGCTAAAATTATAAGCCATAGTGCTTACTACGTGATTGCTCATTGAAATAAATTGAAGTGCGCTAGTATTAGTATTTCTTGCTACGCACCATTTAGTTAGAGGGCAACTCCGCGATTTAGCTCTGTGAGCAAGGATTTAATTAAAGTTATATTTAGCTTAGTTTAAATTTATTTGATTGTTAAGTTAGGCCCAAGTGTGGTCTTTTACTTTCTGTATCCCTCCCGAGTTGGGAAGTGTGTAAATAATATTGATTTAATAAAAGAGGATTTTAAATCCCTTTCAAGTGCAGTTATTCTTCAGCACAGAATCTACACCAGGACACAGCTGATTTCAGCTCCCTGTCCCAGATCAGGACTTTAAGAAGTACTTCAAAATGTTTGCCAAAAATACTCACAGAACACTCAGTCCTGACAACCTAGTGATGGAGAACCTATACAGAGTCAGCAGAAATTTTAAGAATTGCCTACAATCGTAGATTCTCTATGATTGCAAAATCAGTCATTAGAGGTAATTTCTTGGGTGGTCTTACTATCAGACAGAATGACAGAAGAGGGAGAATTAAAGGAGAAAATAATTTTTTCACGGCTATAAATACAACCTCCGATTTGATTCGAAACTACTTGTATTCTTTTTAATTGTGTTGTAATAAACGAAATGATCACTACAGAATTTACAAATTACGAATTTTAATTGTTGAACATAAATAATGCTAATTCAATGTCATATGATGTTAGCAAATACATCTCATCCCAAGTAGTTATAAGAAAAAATACTAGCATTTCGTACAAAGTGAAACAATAGTTGCATATATATTTTACAACTTAAAAAAAATAAGTTTAGAAACAAATTTAAAACTCGAAAATACAGACTTCGTGTAAAACTGAATTTCGTGACAAGAAAAAAAAATGATATATTGAAAAAGTTCATTTTTGCATAGCTACTTTACTTCATTTTACTTTAAAATACAAAACAGTAAAATAAAATGATGGGACAGGAGAAAAAAAACTTAAAAGTGTTACGAAAGAGTATGCAATGCAAAGAAATTTCTTAGCAAAATAAAAATAATGAAAGCGAAAGAAACTGAAACCTGTACATTTGTCATCTCATGCCTGAATTACTTCGAGAGAATAAAATCGCAGAATAAATGACATAGACAAGCCAAAAATTCCGTGACATTATTCTCCTTCGAAGAGTTTTGCGTCATAAGTTGAGATAAATCATATTTTCTTTCATTTTCTTCTCTTTTTAGCATTTTTAGGCAATTTACTTACCTTGGCTATTGTTTTATTATGGCCCTTTCCCATTCTCGACCTGATGCCTTGCATTTTGATTCATAATAAATTAAAACACAGGTATGAGCTTCTCGTTCTCTTAGTTGAATCGTATAAAACGACTCACCTTTCAGCGAGATCGCCATGAAAATTCTGATTAATGTTTCAAATGCCAATATTTATGACATTTGGAGTTACTCAACATTCTTCCATTCTCTTTTAGTTTGCCTTGATGTTTTCCAATCCCAAATAACTTTACGCTTGTGCTTAAGTTTGGAGAAAAACATTGCTATATCTCTATCCAAAGTTAAACTCTCACAACGAAAAGCAATTTGCCCGTCTTATAGGAAGTCTTTAATTCTGAAAAGTTAACAAGAATTCATATGTTCTCAAATGATACTTGATTTTAAAAAGACCGGTTTTCAGCCTAAAGCATGAGGTTAATATAAGTTCAAGGACAAGACCAATAAGGTGAAGGATAAGACCATTTCGACTAATATTTTCGGTTCGAGGCACAGAATTCTTCTATGGCTTCCATTTTCTCATGACACATTGCTTTTCATTATACCTATCGGCAAAAATCGAACTTCAGACAAGTATGAAATCCCATAAAACCAAACAAGCCAATATTCTTACACAAAGATTCGAAATTGGTACAACGAACATAAATCAAAAGAGATTTTAAACCAGAAAAATAAAAAATATTTCCAGGCCATAATCAATACGCAAATGATTGAGGGATTAACATCTTGTGGATTTTCCCAATAGGCCACAATGTGAAACTGTTCTTCTTTGTCCAACTTCACACGGGCTTCATGAGGAGGTAAGAGATTCTTCATGATAACATTTTCATTATTTTTCATGCACATTTTTCGCATTCATGTTCTTACTATTTCTTCATACAGTGGTTGGTCTCAAACATTTTCTGTTCAAGACGCTTTATGTATCAGAATTTTTCCATGGTGTCTGAAATCAGAACGCAAGCCTACCAAGCAATTTTAGCACGCAATTGATGCAGCAGATTATTTAAATTAAAAATTTTAAAATAATTTACAGAAAATATCTTTAATAAAACCATATTTTGAATAATTGTATAATTGAATCAATAAACTTCGATTAATGGGAAGGATGAACCGTTTTCTTTGCACAACTTTTGAAATTCTGAGATCAAACTGCCTCACTTCCTTTTTAACACTGATTTTTCTTATGAGACTTGCATTTCAGCATAGCGATCGCCAGACACCCAGCTTTGCACACGTTTGAAGTCCCACGTGAACTATTGCTAATACCTAAAAGTCAATTAATTTCCTGCTGTCAAGTTTTGTCTTCAGTATATTGTCGGAAAGCAGTGCGAATCTCAAACCACGTGATTTAAGTATCATGTCCGTAAAAGAACTGGTATTTTTTGCAGTGCTCTCTTGAAATTGCTTGAGAGGCACAGTTCAGACCTCTGTAATAACATAGATGGAATCACGCTTGCCCTCAGAACAGCGATGAGGCAGCGGAGAAATAGACTTAAGCTAGCCGATTATCAATAAACAGATCAGTCCTTGACAAAAGCCCCAGCCGATCAGAGTTGCCAAAGCTCCCCACGCTAAATATATAGTTGATTGATCACAGTACCTATTGTGCATACTAAGATTGGCGCAAATGCCTTCGATTTTCTATTGTGATCCATAATCGAACACTGTCCTGAATGTAACTCATCTTCGAAGTCCATACTGTCACAAACAGAAGCGCGTGATCAGATAACGTATATTGCACACTTATCAACAATCGTGTTTATGCGGCTCAATTTGTTCGCTGATTAGATATGGGAGCATCGAAACCAGATTTGAAGCCGTGCAGAAGACAGCAGCAAAAGCCCATCGGTATTTAAACGAAACGACATTTAAAACATTCGTTTAACCTGAATGTACCTATGTGTTGTCTCATTATTTCCCTTTATATACACCCGAGAACGTTCCCATGAAGAATGCTTTATCCAGAACTTTCACAACAGCTTAACATTTTCTGTGTGCAGAATTCCATAATATATTGTTGCAAAATGCCCAGCTACGCAGTAAAACAGCTTCCTCACAAAGGGTTAGGGTTGCCAGAAAGTGGCAAGGAAAGACAGGGCTGCCACATTTGGGGCGAAATCGCCCATTTGGCGACAAAATTGACGATATGCCATACACGAGTCAGAGCATTCTAGAACGAATTCTTACCGGTTTTCACCAGAATGTTCTCGAAGGCAAGTCAAAAGTTATATATACCCTGCTTGTACGCGGAGTAGGAGAGTGTATTGAATTCAGCAGTAGTGTTTTGAGTTCAGAGATTAGCTTGAGAGCGATTGACCGAGTCGGGAGCTCTACTTTAGCGCTTTGCCGTGAAGCTGTCTTCACAGTCATAGCCTGATAGCCTGAAGGCTGTGTTGCTGATTGTTTAAGCGCGTTTGTCGTGGTTTTTCGACGACTGTAACGCGTCTTTGGAACTGTACTGTGTAATACAGACGAATAAATTGCGTTTTGATTCTTCATCAAGTATTGTCATCAATCACTAAAAATCCACGAACAATATTTTCAACAAAAGCAACAATATTTTCAATAAGAGGAATAAAACTACTTCGCATAAGTGCCTTGTTTCTAATCAGTGAAAAAGTGCAACAGACACCTTAAGCCAATTTTCAGGTAAAAAGAAGAAAATAACTCACATAACTAAAAAAAATCACACTATTTTTCCTTTATTGAAATTTTTATTTCACCTCTTTTTCCAATGTACTCGTAAAATATTAGTCACTGTACGTTCATGCGGCAAATAAGCATTCATTGCGACCTTTATGTCAAAATATTCAATAAAAACGTCGTTACATAACCTTAAAATTTCTGTAACTGTAAATAAAATTCTTTCGTTCTACGTGTGTCAAGGTACGAAGCAAAAGAAAATATTTTATGATGAAGTATCGGATAAAATTTATGAAAGTACTATCATTGTTTCTTTGGTATTTTATATTCTCCATTGCTGACCGAAACAATGACATGTTTTGTTCGTGTATTTCAAAGAAGAAGCGCCCGCTTTTTTTTTCTTAAAACGCATGGCAACGTATTCTCGAATTTAAACATGCTTGAGTATACAAGCTATATTTCAATTTTTCGTAAACACCAACAAGACGAATAATGATCAAAAGAAAGATTTTGCAAACAACGGCAAGGAGAAACTCTTATTTTTAGAAAGAAAAAAAATGGAGTATATTCTATCAAATTTTCTGTGGATGATAAATGCAGATTCTTTTAGATCATATTTGGAAGGAAATATTTAGAAATTTTACATTAAACAGAATAATTTATAAGTTTCTTTTTCTCCTTCTTCTTTAAATAAACTAAAATATAACAGTTTGAGTTGTTTTCATGTACTTCGTTCGTATCTGAACATCCAAGAAGACCTACGTGCAAATAATTTACTTAATACTGTTGTAATTTTTTTAACATTTAAATTTATTTGATGGCACTGGTGTTTTTAATTTGAAATAGTTTTATTTATCTATTTATTTTTTGCTTTTAAATTGGTACTTGAGTGGAACTTGTGGCCACATGCCTTGCTGATCAGTGTATATTTCTTATACATGTTTTTATACATGTTATACAAGTATATAATGCAGTTATTTCATAGAATACCTAGTTACTCCAAGAAATAACTGATTGTGTCCGTTAAAGTGTGTAATATGTTAATAATTTGACACTTTAACTAGTTATTCTATGAAATAACTAGGTATTCTATAAATTAACTAATGAGAGACAGTTAAAGTGTAAAATAAACAATTTATCTAAAATGAAATAACTAGGTATTCTATAAATAAACTAATGATAGATAAGTAAAATGAAAAAGAAGCAATTTATCTAATTTATGCAGCGTCTAAATGGTATTTATGGAAACGTACCATAAAATCATTTGTAACAACAAGGATTACTAAAATGACACTTGGAATTACAAAGATTAAACAAGAACATTAACAATTATAACTTATTTCTAAAACAAGAACATTTTTTGTTAATATACTGGGTTTTACACAAACATTCCATATTGTTAAACGAAACGTAAATGTACCTTATACTAAAAAGCGAGATATATGGTATAGATTATTTTACACTGCAGATCGTTATTCTATGAAATAACTAGTTAAACCATGAAATACAAGAGAGTTTGACACTTTAACGGACACGATCAGTTATTTCATGGAATAACTAGGTATTCTATAAAATAACGGATTTCATACATTAACTGTAACATATATATAGAATTGTAGAATTTTCAGCTCTCAGTCCAATGATGTTTAAATAGCTTAGGTAGAAGATGAGATATGGGCAAATAGTTCGGGACGACCTTGGCGACAATTTTTATAACAAACTCGGCAACGTTTGACTATTTTGGCGATTTTTGGAATATTCGGGGAAATACACCTTCGAAGGCCTGATTTTTTCCGAAGTTTCCAGAATCTCGTGCTACACTATATAAATGTGTTTCCGAGAGATAAGAAAAATTAATTCTGGAATGAATTGTAAGAGTAGTGGTTGAATATTGATTTCTCAATTTGTTTACACCTGCTAAAAATAAGAACGTGTACACTTAGCTACCAATTTATATTAGTTTACCTATCGATTTATCGAATTCTCAGCGCTGGAAAGATGTACGAGTTAAACAAAAACCATATACTTCGAGTTTTGAATCTTTCTTCTTGCATTTTAGGGCAAACCATAGATATGGTGCTTCTATATGACAAAGGACACAAACAGACAGATATAGAATCATCCTGCTTTCTATAGAGAAGTACACTGTGCGGGGAAGGGAGGGGAAGGTCAGTTCTATATCTCCCGTTGTACTGGGCCGATTGACAAAATTCAACTTGCGTTTTTCATGTCTCGAAAGCGCGACTTAGGATAGGTATTAAATTTATAGATTTATATACAGAATTGTTTTAATTTAGGTATTTTGACACAAAATCGGACTTTTCTGTAATAATATACCATTTTTTTTTTCATATTTCGATTCTACGACTCAAATTATGCCAAACTGCCAAGTTTGTAAAAATCGCAAGAGTAGTTTTTAAAAACTTAGCTCTCAAAATTTTAGCTCGTCCGTGTTAATTGAATTTGACATGCATTTATTAATATCTCTTCTTTTTTATTAAACTTATTTCATTCTTCCTTTCATATTTCGAAATTTAGGTTCTGTCCAAATAAAATTCGCAAATTTTTTTTATGATTTATTTTTAAAATTTGTATTTTTAGTAATTTTTATAAATTTTTGGAAAAAAAATTTGAATTGCAATCCATAAAATTTTTACCACCTTCTTAAAGTAGATGTATTTCAAAGCATACTTGCAAAAAATTAGAGTATTTTATTCAAAATTTCCAAAGGTATACGTGAATTTACATATTGGAGTGTTTTGAAATTTTGCATATTCGTTATAAACAACAATTACTCCAATGCGATAATTACGCACTTTGTTAAAATTATTTGAAAGTATGAACGATGACTTTTTTTTTCCGCTCGTGGACAATGAAAAAAAAGGAAAATAGGTTGCTATAAATTAAGAAATTCGCCGAGTGAATTATTCTTGGCACAAACTGAAAAAAAATGCGCCAAGATAAATTTTTGAATTTTTCAGTAAATTTCGCACCAAATTTTATAAAATTTAATATTAAGACATAATTTAAGTCGTAGAATCGAAATATGGAAAAAATTGGCATGTCATTTCAGAAAAGTCCGATTTTTGTCAAAATATCTACATTACATATAAATCTAATACATATCCTAACTCGCGCTTTCGAGACAGAAAAAACGCAAGTTGAATTTCGTCAATTGGCTAGTTCCCCCCCCTTTTTTTTGCGCAGTGTACAATTTTACATTGTTAACGGTAATCTATTTTGTACATGCATTGTAAATTTAAAAGTTTCGTATCCATTCCTCCACACACAAGGAATACTTTCAGATTTGGTTTATTTAATTATGGGAAAGTATGGCATGGCTATCTATCTAAGGAGAAGGATGCCTTCATGGAGGATTTTCTATGGGAAGCTGGCTCATAACTACATGCAACATAGAAAAAGCCTCGAAAATGCTCATCTAAAAAGTACGTTCACCTGGTACTGAAGTCAGATTGAACTATTAGTGTTCAGCAACTTTACCGCTCTACCGCTGGTAGACTATTATATTTTATACTGCATATTTTCTACGTTAAAGGAATGTCACAGTTATATTATAGTATTACAGTTCCTCAGAGATCAGAACACAAGTTAGTGAAGGATTCGGCTTTATCAAAATCCAATAATTTACAAAAAGTAAATTTTTAGAAATAAAAAAAGTAAAGCTATGCGAAAAGATCTTGCTATAGAACTGAACTCATGAATTATTGATATTTCTTTTTGCAGGGAGGGAGATAGCAACAAGCATTATTTCTATTGCAACATTAATAACACTTTCCAAGGAGAATAAGGATGGATTTAATGTAAATCCGATTTAATAAAATCTCATCATTTATAGTTCAAATATATGGATGATGAGAACAAAAAGTTAAAAAATTGTGAGCACAATAATTTAATATTTTTTGCTAAAATTTAGGAAAAATTAACAAAAGGAGTTGAAATAATACAACTATCATAAGGTACCAATCCTTTGTGATATTGTGGTATGTTCGAACAGCGTTCGATTACCAGGAAAAACGCGGTGAATCTTTCAAAAAATCTCTCCCTAAATTTCCTAGCATCTTTATATTACTAATATTATAAAAATTACATCATTATAGAATAAAGTGTGCTGTTTATTATAAAACATTCTTTGTATCTTAAATAAATAAAATTTTATTTAGTAAATACCAAATCCATTAATTATTTTAATGGTATGTTCCCAGATTTAGAAACTTGCTTAAACGAGCAAAAGCTTTGTATGTATCCGAAGAAACACATTCGTACATTCTTAACAATTCCTTAATATGCAAATTGTAATTTGGAATTCTACCTCATTCAAACTCAAGTTATACATACGCTAATATAACGTTAAAAGAAGGTAACCCCTTCGCAGTTTCGCTTTTGTAACATTTCTAGCATCATGGAAAATCAAAAACTTTTAGTAGAGTTTACTTAGATGAACTATTCTATTACTTTTACTTCACTGCATTTATCTCAAAACGCACATATTACACATTTTGTTATGGTATGGAATTGTTTTAATATGTATATAAAAACTATACCTTTAGAACACTTCAGAGGCTGAAGATCTGAAAGAGGCTGAAGATCAATCAGTATTTCATTAATGGGGAAAGAATCCAGAATTCTGATAGTCGAATTAAGATCTAACGCTTTACCCTATTAAACAAAAGGCATGGATTGTTATTTTCTGTCCACTAAGTTATACGATATTTTCTCCCTCCTTCCAGAAATAAATAAAATGCACTATTTCAAGCAACGTATACAAATTGATCCTTAAGGCTATAAAGCTATAACTAGGTAGGCTCTACTAACAGGACCCTTGTGACTGATATTTTTAAATTAGCAATTTAATATTTTTTATTTATTTATTTATTTTATTTTACCAGTGGCGGGCCCTCAGCCGACTGCGGCTTTTGAGCCACTACAAAGGCCAGAAGGGGTGGTCACTTTGTTATGGAGCCTGCCTTCGTGGTGTAACGGTAGCACACTCAGCGCGTAATCTCTTCGAGGTTTCGAGAAGTCCAGGTTTGAGTCTCAAAGCTCACTTCTGCTTCGAAAAGAACCTAATGACTCTAGTGACGCCCGAACTATAAGGTGATGGGCAATAATTCGTTACCATCATGATTTGGCGATTGGGTCCCCTAATCCCCAGTCGCTCTTTAAAATGGGGAGGGCTTAGGTATATTCTTTTTTCCAGCATGCCTTCGTGGTGTAACCGTAGCACACTCGGCGGGTATTCGAGATATCCAGGCACTGCTCATTTTTCATGTATCGACAAATCAAAAAACCTAATGACTCTACAAGGTTATGATATAAAATTATCAGGATTTTCGGAGCAGGTAGAGCGGTTGGGAATCGAACTACGAATCTACGAATGCTAAATGGATGAGCTAACCATTTATAAAACAAAAGCAACATGGGTGATGTAATAGCTCCTTACAATGAGGGACCATGAGCAATAATTCCATAGCTTGGTTCAGATTCTTATGGAACACCATTTCTAAAAGGATAGAGGAAAGCAGAGCAGTTGAACGAAGTATGGCCCATATTCTGCTATTCCAGAGAAAAGGTTCCATATCTGCAAACTGATCGACTTGACCAGGGCCAGCGCCCGAGTCTACAGCAGCCACACCGGGAGCCAAAATTTTTAATATTTGTTAAAACATCGAGCAAAAAAATCTAGGGATGACAAAACATTTAGAATTTAGGGAAGGTCGTGAAAAACAGAATGTAAGAGTGGAGACATTTTTAGAGCTTAGGGAGGCAATGGATAGCACAGTTTAGGACTCGCGAAGACGCGAAGATTGAACCTGAAGATATGCCTATCATCGGCCCTGCAACTGACCACCTTTTTTTAGGTAAAAATGGCAGAGAAGTGACCTTGACCACAGAAAAGTCTGCTTTGATGGGGAGCCAACTTCACTGGATTCCTTCCGAAAAGAGGAGAGTGGAGCCACATCGATTCTTATCTATATGGAATGTTACTTTAACATTCTTTAACATCAGGGAATGTCCGATTCCTTCCAGTTAATTAAAAAAAAAGCGGTATTATGGCTAACTTTCTAGGTAACACTTTCCAGTTTATTGTTCGAAAAGCTGTATAATAACAGTTTCTAGTATAGAACAAAAAAGTTGTGTCATCAAGTTGGTAAAAGTATTATTCCGTCCTTTTAGGTACTGTCATTGTACAACTGTGAGTCTTGAAATCTAGCAAGCAGTTAAACTTTTTCTAAATACCCTAAGAGGTTACTATGAATTAGCTTTAGAACTTTACTTTTAATTATATTTTTTAAATTATCTTATAGAACAAAATTTACTTGAATTTCAACTTGTTTTCCCCGTTTCATGTTTAGATATGTAATGTGTATGTGATGAAAATTAAAAATAATGGCTGCATTTTCTGAAATTGTGGTTTAACATGAGACCTTTTTTACGTATATATATATATATCATCAAAGTTTCTACCAGTTCTTTCATCTTGAAGCCGAAGGACTAACTTGTAAATAAGGTAAAAATTAAAGATTTATCCTCTCTCCCACCGAAAAAATTTGTACTCCGATCTTTCGAATTTTAGACAATCATTTGAAATCTCGAATGTTTATTAAAACATAAAAACAGCAAATCACACATAGGATTTCACGCTTTTTGTTAAAGGGATTCAGTTGGGAAAGAAGCATAAATAGTTAAAAAAACATTAAACAGTGTGTTTAGGGGGAAAAGGTAAACCTGTATCTTAGGCTGCTGTTTTAATAAATTTTGACCAACTGACAGCTAGCAATACAGTTTATTTTATTGCACTGACTATTGGTAATTTTCTTTTGCTAGCTGAAGGAAAATAGTGCCAAAATAGCTTCGACCTATCTGCTTTAATTAGACATCAAATTAGTCACGCGCCCTGAAAAATCGCTTAGTTTCTTGCTTGTAGTTCGTTCATTACATTTATTTCTTCCATCAGAAAACTTGAGAATAGATCTCCGGGGGCGGGCGATCTTTTCTCTCGGGTGTTGCTTCCTTTTTCGTTTGTCTTCCATTTCTCTTCTCTACCACCAAGCTAGCCGTTAAGACTCTATAGGGATTAGGGGAGGTAAGCCGCTGAGTTGGCTTCCGACCAGGTATACTTGATATATCCATGCAGAATTGGATATCTACCCAGCGGGAGTTAACCACTAGCTGCCAGGTCGCAGCCCTGGGCCGCCCCGGCAGATCACACGACATTTATTAAATGCAAGAAAGAAATATACATGTGCATACAAGGCACTTGAAGAACGGTATAATCCAAATATACATACATATAAAAACCAACACAAACACAGATATATACATATATATTCCAAAGCAAATAAAAGTGTACATACTCTCCTGCATATTCATATATATATATAACATTGTCATGATAGTTAAAGTTTACATTAAGAATAATATCCTTAGTAAAGGTTACGTACCATAAAAAAACACATACTGCTATGCTTTGCAGAGCAAGTAATATGTCTTCAGGTTAATAAATGTGCCAGTTCAAAAATAGTTAATTCCATACTGAAGGTGCGATGTCTAATTCTAAGAGACTATGCTAAGAAATGGCGGTGTTAGAATCTAATGTGTGTTATATACGACACAAGTTTGTACTTCATGGCTACTATCTTCGAGCGTCAGAAGAATAATTGCTAATACAGTAGTCAATTACCGTTTTCAGTTTTCCCTGGGTAACTCTGTTCCTTTGTAGATTCTGGAACCAGTTAGGCCAGAATCTGGCTCCTGGCTGCTTGAAGCTGTTAAGCGCTGTGTGCGGGCAGGAGAACACAAAATGGTCTGGATGACCCTCCTCCCCACATTCACAGTTGCCATCCTCTCTTAAGCCAAAGCGGCAGAGGTATGAAGGGAAGGGCCTATTACTAGTGAGGAAAAGCGTCATATAATTACTGTTGGTCTGGATTGTTGTCTTGATCTTGGGAATGAGATTATATACTCGTCTTCCTGCGGAGGCTTAATCCCCGCATTCTTGCCATATTCTTGGAGGCTGGCATAGGAGCTGTTGGAAATTCTGTCTTAGAAGCTGTTGGTTATTCTTAGGAGCTGTCCGGCTCTTTAGATCCGAGACTGGCCTGAGAGTCGGGACTTCTCGTAAAGTGGATGAGTCCGCTGCTTTCTTTGCAATAAAATCTTCTTTCACACTGCCTTTTATTCCTGTATAAGCAGGCACCCAGATGAGTGAGGGTCTTTGCGAAGCAGGCATTTGGGTTAGAATATCTCTAATACTGCTGACGATAGGGCTGCGAGAACGAATTCCAGCTATCGCAGCGAGGCTTGAGGCTGAGTCTGTGTAGATGATATTGAGCGCTGTTGGGTTCAGGTGGTGAAGAGCTGCTCTGATAGCTATGAGCTCCGCCTGGAAGACGAAGTTTTCATAAGAGAGCTTCCTTTTCCACTCATGCCTTAATGCTCCTTTAGAAAGTATACAGAATCCGCTTCCCGTGCCCTCTGGAATTTTAGAGCCAGCAGCGAAAACACCATTTGCCAATCCCGCGTCCGATGTTCTATTAAAGTAGATGGAGTCCACAAGGTTATTTTTAGCTAGGTGGCAGGGAGCTTGCGGTTTGTGATATTCATAATCTGTATGAATATGGATTTGTTCCCAGAGGCTCATGGTGCGTCGTAGCCTACTTGCGTTAACCACATGCAGCCTCTCTTTCAACTAACAAGTCTAGAGGCCGCGTGCCTGCGATAATCTGCAGGGCTGCCGTGGACGTGGTGCGATAAGCCTTGCAAATGAGAAGTTGGTGTCGCTGTAAAGAGAGAAGTGAATGTCTCATTTGGGAAGAGATGTTAGTCCCCCAAATAGCAGCGGCATACAAAATAATTCTTTCCACCACTGTCTTGTACCATATTCTAAGCAAGTGACATGGGATACCCCATCTTAACGAGGTTGTTGGCCGCATGGAAGTAGTCAATCTGTTGATTCTTAATTTTAGAAAAGAGAAGTGTTTGCAGGAAAGTCTATTATCTATTACTACTACTAGGTACTTAAGTAGTTGTTTAACACATTTAATGGAGGACCCCAAAAGTTTAAAACAGTGTTTCTACGTAATGAAGAGCCTCGAGTAATTACAGTGCTTAGCGGTTAGAGAAGCCAACTACGGTACCGAAGGACCCGGGTTCCAATTCCGGAGAAGGCATGGACGTTTGTAAATGTATAATGCCTTTGCGGCATAGAGGCACTCATAATATATGGTGAGCCGAAAGTTCTTTCGTGTGAATTGTTGGTAAGGGAGATGGGGTGGGGTACTCTCGGACAACCTCGCTCGGGTGCTGTCCTCAAAACTAGATAGAAATAGAAAACGTTCAATATTCAAAATTTGATGGCTCTAGATATCGTTGTTTTATCACAATGCGAGAGAAACATACATACATCTATGCAGATTCTTCATTAATTTCTTTAAATATAATACAGGGCGATAATATTTGCTGGCAACAATTTGAAAAGTGACACAACGCTTTTAGTGAATCAAAGCAAAATGCCAAAACAAAATTAATAGTCCTTCTGGGCAAATTCCCCCTTTGGAGTAAAAAGAAAAAAAAGAGAGAGAAAGAAAATACATGATGAAATATTTAACATTTCATTTTCTGACCAGGCATATATTTATTCAAAGCAATCATTTGAATCAATCCCACGCATCATTTCTGGTCTTTTATCGTTTACAGTACAACAGGTACTACACAAAAGATCTGCTTCATCTAACAAGAGTTCAGTGATTTCACTCATTGACCACCAAAAAGTGCCAGGTACTCAAGCAACGACTCGTGACGATACCCAGACAGGTACAAAATAAGTCCTTATCGATCTATCAATCAATATCACTAGCATTGTGTTTTTTCAGGGGCAGCCAGGGCTCGACGGAAAAGGCATTCTTTTGTCTAACTTCCGCCTTCAACCGTGTGATTTAAGTCTGCTACCAAAGTGGAGTGAGTATTTCCCGTGTCCGATAGACCTAGCCTAGCATAGTAACATTGAAATGACTACCGCTGAAATGCTCTTATATTTTCATTAAACTTTTTACGAAGTCTTTTAATTTACTATTTGTTGACAGCTATTTCGATGTTGTTTATTTAGCAAGTATTAGGTTTTTGCTGTTCATTTTTTTTTCCTGCAATTATAAGCTTAGAAATGTTTGTAAATTAATTTTAACTTTCTACAGTAATATCCCTCATGGTCTTTTGGCAGAATACATAATAAAAGATCTTTAATTATTTTCTAAATTAGAACAGTAGATAGTTTAACAATGTAACAAAGGGAGTAATTTATAAGCAAAAGATTTCATGACAATATTCAGACAGGTATTTTTTTCCTACAACTAAATTAATAATAGACTACTTATTGTTTCAGCCGTCGTTGAACTTAGCAGTTTAAAATTAAGGAGTACACAGTTTTTAATACTTTAAATATCTTTATTTTATTTTTAGTAATATCACAAAATATGATATGACCGATATAATTGATAATATTCATATATCTAAATCACAATGTTTATGATACACCTAATTAATTATTCTTATAAATATTAGAACTGTTTGTATGATTAATTTAAAATTAAAATAATTAAATAGAAACGGTTTCATTTATGGGAAGAAAAATGCATGAAATTTCAATTATTTTTGGAAATTATACGCAATTTACACTTAATATGCCTTATACAATTTTAAATAATATTATTTTATGCTATTTTTGCAATATTTTTTTTCTATTTATGATATTTTATCAGAATAAAACTGTTTTCGTACTAAATGAGCTTAGTAAATATGCTTATTATAATCAGTACCACAGCAAAATAAAAATTATTGACTTAGATATTTATTGAAAAAAAAATATAATTTAATGATTGAGATTATTGCAGTATAATGTGATCATCGAAGACGAAAGCCTCAGCTACAAGAAAGAGCTACTCTTATATTATTAAAAAAATCAAAATGATTCTAGTGTTAAAATAGTGCAAAAACGCCTTTTGGGGAAAAGGAAAAAATGACAAGCGCCCGAATTCCTGGATCAACGGAGAGCGAAAATCCAGTCCTGCTTCGATGAGATGCTCTTATGTTACCCAAAGTCGCAAAACAGTTTCAGGGAATGCTGTCTCGTCGTGTTCACTTTATTCGTAGAAATTGGGCCGAAAAGGAAAATAGTGCAGTTTTAGCCGAAAATTCTCTCTTACCTTTATAGACTTGGCTGAGAACAAACCGTAAATATTATATACTAAGAGTGAATTCACAGTCTTATACATATAAATTTACAGTAAAGCATTGCTTCAGCCATTACTATTTCTTAATTTAATGGAATTAGAAAGAGATGTCAAACAGTTTCGTGTTCTGCTGTTGGATAAACGCAGAAAATATCGAAACATATTAAGGTAAAACGAGAACGAGAGTATTTCTGGGTTTTAACGTTTAAATCATTTTGATATGTTTTACGTAATTTACGAGTTGTAATATGCTTGCAAACATACAAACATGCTTCTTTTTGGATGATACTCTATTATTGCCAAAAAATCTCATATTAAAATGGAATTTCCATAGCCAGGATAATGTCACATTTTCACTCTAGTATAACTCGGAGACCATTAATGCTGATAAAACAGAAATGTGGATTGTTTGTCAACATTAGATAATGCTAATGACTAAAATACTATGCTAGTAAGTATTTAAACTATGTAGCGTACGTGTCATGTGCTTCTTTCAGTTTTATGAACTTTTGAATCCATGTTTATTACGCCGTGTGCAGTAAAACGTTTGATAAGATAAGATATTAGGCAGTCCCTTTTCCTTCAACTGAATGACACTAAGGGTCCTCACCTTTCCTCCACCGAACTAGGTTCAGGGGTTCATCTGCTGTCCCAGAACCTTGGAGGGATCGGCACCAACGCACTTGGATTAACTAGGGCCCCAGGGCGCGTAATGGCAAACTGCACATTGAGTTGATCAATGTTAACGAATTTCGCTTACTGCGCATGCTCAATAGTGTACCGTTGGCGTAGGAGAAAATACTGGCGAATAAAAATAAACAACCCTACACAAGCCCGTTCGTCATGTAGGTCTTAACGACTCTTTATGATTGCAATACTATGGACGCTTTTTTTTGTGCTTATTGCACTTGCTTCTGTTTCATTTCATTTTGGTTTATTTTGTTCATGAACATTACATTTAATATCAGTTATTTGTAATAATTTCTTTGGCTTTAATTCAATAATTTAAACTAGATATATTCCTTAAGTTGTTAAAGTATTTATGAATGGAACGCATGGTAAAAAGTCGATTGCTTTTATTCCTCAGAAGTACAATCCATAAACAACATCATGTAATGTTTCCTGTTTTGTAATCCTTCTTAAACGAAAATTTGGGGAGTTTACAATCGATATTTAAACCTAAGTAATGAAGCTACGTACAATTTAACAAGTTTTAAAACCCTGAACTGTTTACGTCCAGATAACAGAACATCAACCATATACCATATTTATCTTCTTTTAAAATTACGCCAAATTCTGTTCTGGGCATGCGCAGTGTGCGTAATTCGTTTAACATTGTTCAACTGAATGTACGGTCTGCCATTACGCCCCCAGGGCGCCACTGGTCGTCGATTTGCTACTAGCAGTCGCTCGGGCCGCCCGTCGCAGAGAAACATTACCCAACAAACGCGGGGCGCTACCTTCCCCCAGGTTACTATACCGAACTGCTGTAAGACGTGCCAGACACACCGGCCAGCCAATAAGTGACCTTCCTGGGGCCTCCAGAACCACTAGGGTCATAATTTGTATACCCCGTATCCGAGTCTGCCTAGGTAAAGAACCTAGCCAGTAGCTTCACAGAGTTCTCTACGGCGAACCCCCCCGAGGGGTAATGTTGGATAAATATTTGTAAAACAGGTGCGACATAGCAACAAATGTGGACGTTTATACCATACAATGGTCTGAAGCTTTGCAATGCCTCAGACCGTAGCACGGACATACGAGTTTTTGCGACTTCTGTAATAGAGTAATATACGTAGACTTCACGCCTTGACCTAAAACTTGGCGGGGCTGAAGGGTATGGCAGTGTAAGGTGAGCATAGGACTTTTCGGTTGATATCTTCCAGAAGGGATAAATTTCCATTCTCTTCCCTCTATCATTTCTTTCTGTCTATCATCTGCCATCCTCTATCTCTCTCAAATGGCTTGAGTTGTGTCTTAAATAACAGGAGCACCATTTCCGTGATAACTTGTCTGCACTTTGAGCCTTAAATGGTCATAGAGTTTCTCTCCAGAAATGACGCTAAGGGCATAATGACTGGCACATTGACATGCCGCTTATTCAATAGACATATCACCATGTGATTGTTTTTTAATTCTTCCCACTGATAAAACAAAATCTGTGAAGTAGCCGATTTATACCAACCAACAAGGTAAACGCACCAGTTGTAAAAAATGGATAAATGGCATGCAACAGTGCTTCCAAAAACTGTGGGAGTGTTGGCGAAAGTGCAACATCGCATAAGGAGATTATATTGAAGGTAATTATGGGGAAGGTAATTTAAACTATTCATGCCGAAAATCTTTATGCTAAGTTCGCTAGAGTTTGAATTACCCTACATGTCTCTGCGCCGCACAGATCGATATTTTTTTTAATCCCATGGCGAACAGTTGCCTATTGAGCAGTAGCTAGAAAGGGAGGTACTTAACACGTGGTCAACTTTGCTTCGTATGAAAGGACGAACAGTTACAACCATGCATTCTCCAAGATTCGAACCCGGGGCCTTCGATACTACAGTAGGTTTCCCTAATCACTCTACCGTCTGGCGGTGCACTGATCGATATAATGGTTAACACTGCTGTCTGTAGTATGGATAAGTACAGGTTCGAATCCCGGCGAAGGCTTGGATGCATATAAATGTATAGTGGCTTTGCAGCATAAGGGCACTCAGAATACAAGGCGAGCTAAAAATCCTCTCGAATGGTTTGGTGGTAGGCCGCCCAGACGGTATAATGTTTAAGAAAGCCGATTGAAGTACCAAAAGGCCCAGCTTCGAATTCCGGAGAAGGCATGGGTGCATTTGTCCGTTCTCAGATAGGAGGTAAAGGTGGTCCACCTATTAGGTGACTTCATAATAAAGTGACCATCGCATCTGGCCTTAGTAGTGGCCAAAGTCTGTGGATGGTTTGGGCCCGCCATTGGAAAAAAAAGGTTTGGTGGTAGAACAAGAAGGAAAGGGAGATCTTTGGATATATTCCCCTTGGGGGGGGAGAACTCTCCATCAGAATTGGTTCTGCAAATTGGAATCCTATCAAAATTGGGACAAAATGGACAAAATCATATTGTCATCTCTAATGTATCGAAGGGACATCTCACTGACAGATGCAGTCATATGCTCCTCCTCACGATAGAATTCGTGGGCAGTACTGTCAGACAAGTCCAATAAGTTCCAACAACATATTTTTAAATTGAGCAGGAAAGTCAAAACTAAAAATAGAAAGTAATTTATATCAACAAAAATTTCATAAGTATAATAGTTTTCCTAATGTATAATCAAGACCGATGTTAACACACATCTATACTACATTTGCTGGATGATATAACATCAGGTCACATAAAAAAAAGGTATAAAATAGTACCTAAAATTAGCAAAATATATTTAAACACTAAACTCAGTGGCGCAACAGCCCTAGTGAGCCATGGCCTGCTCTGCCCAGATATCTGCTTTCCTGACCGTGGCCCAACTGTTCAGGGCATATGCATATGCCCTGAACAAGTGGTCAGCTTGTCGCAGGGTCCTCAGTGTTTGGTGCGCAAGCGAACTTGGTACTCATTTTATCGACCGAGTGAAGGGATAAAAGGCTGAGTCAGCCTTTCTCAGCCCGGGGATCGAACCCCGGATCTGTGATGTTGCTGCGCAATGAGTTAGGCCGGGCCTCATAAATATATTTGCGGATAAATAAAATGCTTTTCTTGAAATTTCTCTGTTGAATTGAAAAAAAAAAATTTAGTAGATACGAAAATTTCCTTTTCATTGTGACATCATAAGTCTTAATTCCACTGTTGACACTAAGTTTTTTTGAAAATATGATAGAAGTTTGTGTGGTTGGTAACGGTACATCTGACTTAATATAGGAAAATTATTTACTATCAAACCTTATCTCTTCTCCCTTTCTTTATCTTCCTTTACATTAGAGGAAGAATCTAATAAAATAAACTAACGCAAGAAGACAGGGGTAGGAAAATGCAGGGAAATGAATATCAAACTCAAAGAAAGAAACGAGTTAAATTAGGTTGAAAACGATGTTTATTTATTTTTTTTTTCGTCCGTTTTTCCTTCTGAATCATCTCCTGCTCCCTTTTGTTGCTTTTAAACTATTGTATTGAAAAGTAAGGCTCGTAATACCTGGTTCACGAGCTCTCAGGCCCATCCTTGTTCCACTTTTTCACGCACGCCTTGATGCGGGTTGTTCGCAATCAAACATCAACATACGCGTGTCTGAAGACTGAAGAATTCTGCCAAGCGTATGAAGCCTTTCCTTATGCAATTCAGTGATTACTCAGCAAGCACTGGAGCGAGGATATAAATGTCTTCTTAAAGGAGGTTAAGATTTAACATTGTGCCCAATAAAGAGTTTACTAAATTTCTCACGAGTAAGTTTATGTATATGTCATTTGCATTCATCGATAAACGTCTTATGATTTATTTAGACGGTGGAAATTCATTAGGCAAAGAATTCCCATATCCCATCCCTACTTCAAAACCTGATGTAGTGAAAATGTTCATACTATAAGGTATTTTCTGCCTCCTTTCTTCATGCCTTCGTTGTGCAACTGGAAGCACCGTAGACGAGTATTCGAGAGGTCCAGAGTTCGAGTCCCTGAGAGGGTGCTGCGCTTTTTTCACATCTCCAACTTCCTGACATGGAAGAAACCTAATGACTCTACAAGACAAATAAAGTCAGAACATCTAGCGGAAAAGAAATAGCTATATTCTTACGCTAACTTTCTACATATACAGGGCGGCGTACCAGTACTCGCATGATTTTAAATTTTAAAATGTGTATGAAAAGTTAGGTAACTTTATATGCTGAAGCTCATAAAACATTAGTGTGTTTTGAAGTTTTTATTTACAAAAAATGATGTCTCCTTTCGCGATAACAAATAATGAGCTTTTTTTAGCACATGTTCCATCATCGCGGTCTTCCTGCCCTCCTTGCATCTCCTTCTGATCTCTCTCTTCAAATTTGGCAACAAGTTGCAATCTCGTATGGCTAGAATGAGCATATGTGACATAAAAATATAGCCAGAAATTTTTCTGAGTAGAAATAATGTTTCTTTCTTTCCCAAAATAAAGAAGTAACAAGCTTTATCCTTTCTGCAGGCATCTATCGCTTCATAAAGTAAGTCCCAAATATTTATTTTCACATGAAAAAGAGAAACTTGATAAATATTTATTCCAGAAAGAATTATTGAAATTAAAAATCGTAAAGGTACACCTTGCTCCTTCTCCCCGGTCGCCCTTTAAGAGGGAGAAGTTAAGTTATTTTCTCCATCCTTTCCGCATGCTTTCGTGGTGTAATTGGAAACATACCCGACGCGTACACCAAAGGCCCAGGGTTCGAGTCTCGGCGAGGGCATTGTACATTTTTTACGTCTCCAGCATACAAAAAAGGCTTAATGATTCTACAAACTGAGCTTACAAAATAACTTCAAATTCTACCAAGGCAATGACTCCATATTGTGCAGCTTTGTATGCTATTAATATTCCTAAAATATTCCGAATATCTCCTGAGTATCGATATCAAAACTCTATTGAGCAAGAAACAGAATATACAGTTCGAAAATAAAATCATTCTTTGAAACCAAAATTTTAACTACTAAAAGATGAATTCAGAAAAATTTGGTAATGTAATACAGGGTACTGTCAACATTTTATTTTTTTTAAAAAAAGTGGTGTAAGAAATGTACTAAGTAAATGCATACGTCAAAAAAAGATCTCATTTTATTGTTTCATGAATTTAAAGCTTCTAGTATTACTTTCGAAAATCAAATGTGCCCGATCACATTTGGGAGATATCATGTAAAACGAAAAATCCTTACGACAGATTTTTTTTTCAATGCTGAAAGAAAATAAGTAAAGGGGCAGTGGAAATAGATGAAGCTTTACGAAACACGCCATCTTGAATATATCCTTCTATCTTCATTAGTTAAATTGTTCATCACTATACCATAGTGGTTGATGACGCCTTGACTTGTAATGAAAATCGATTCCAGCCGAAACAGATATCTGTCGCGTAAACACACAGCATCAAGATTTTTCTTTCTTCAACCAAATTAGAGCAGCAATTTATTCATGTGTGTACCAAAATAGGCCGTATGAAAACAAAATATTTCTCAGGAATATTTTGATATTTATAATTTCTTAATAATATTTTGTTACTTGTTGTTTTCTTTTCTTTTTTATTAATATTTTAATCTCTACATATAATAAAACAAAAACAAAGAGTCTCTCTCTGTGTGTGTGTGTGTGTGTGTGTGTGTGTGTGTGTGTCTGTGTGTGTGTGTGTGTCTTTCGTTCGTGTTTCGAGTAAGCTAATAGACCCAGGGCCACGAAATTTGGTACATAGGTGTATCTGCACAAGAGCCAGTGCACCTCGAAGCGATTTTTTCGAAATTCGAATTGGAATTTTTTTTATTTTATGTTTTGTGACCAAATCGCGTCATTTTGAGACATAATGGGCTACAGGAAAGCGAGATTTCACTCTATACATTTCATTTTTACATCGTCGTGAAGCGTAGACACTTAGCTATTTTACGAACTTAAAATAAATTTCATATTTCAATAAATCGATTAAATATGAATTTATTTA
>KK120808.1:346092-385295 GCA_000611955.2 Stegodyphus mimosarum
TCTGATTTCTGTTTCCTGCCAAAATGTAAATTTTAATGACGTGTATGCAAATTCTTACTTAGCCACGAGTGATGGTAAATTGTGAGCACCGAGTGAGTGCAATTTTTGTTTAGTTCAAATAAAAAGGTTATTTAAACCTTCTTCTGTAGAATATGTTCTTCACAAACATAGCGAGAATTCACCACTCAGTCTTTTCAGCTGTCTACAGCGCATGATTCCAAAACATGCAAGAAGGCGTTACAAGTTTATAAGCAATTTTCGTCTTTTCCACTGTGGACATTCGTGGCCTAACTCGAAGCACGTCCAGCTAATAGTTATGAAATCCGGTGTTTGAATTCTGGAGAGACCATAGCTGATTTTTCTTATCTCCTTCTCAAATAAATACCTAATACTCTGCAATTTTTTGTCATTATTACTTATTACACCAGTACTTTGCTTTTAGCCCAAAGAGCGTTAGCCCAGAAGGGCTATTAATTTCGTTTTGGCATTTTGCGTCTATTCGCTTTCTGCGTTGATTCATTCACTTTTCAGACTGTTCCCACCAAATATTATAGCCCTGTAATATTTAAAGAAATTAAATAACGGAGAATCTGCATAAATGTATGTATGTTTCTCGCATTGTGATAAAACAACGGTACCTAGAGCCATCAAATTCTGAATAAAGTAATCTTCCACCGAATATGGGCAATTTGGAATTTGGAAATTGTTTTGTTATCTATTTCATATTTTGTTAGACATTAAAGAAATTTTGATTAAGAAACTCAAGGATTTCAAAATGAGGAATGGCAAGGTTGTACAGAAAAAACATTTTTAGCTTCAGCGCGCGAGACTGTCTATCGGGAATTCTAAAGATATGTTCATTTTGAAATTATTTTGCGATATTGCTGTTGAATTGAATTTTATGGTTTAAGTGCGAAGAACGTGGTATTTAATAAATAAAGGTAACACACAAAACGTTAAAAAAAAGTCCCTTTGGGCGTAGTGTAAAATTTCAGATTTTTTTTTTTTTACTTTGTTTTTCAGAAATATAACTTCTAGTGATGTGAAATTAACTTTAGAGAAAGAAGAAAATTACATCTGAAATATGGATTACAGATTACGGGAAATAAAGCATATGTGTCTGGTAACTATTGCTAGTTAAGAAAATATACACATAGTATAAATAAACGTGAAATTTTGCTTGTGTTGCTTAGTGTTTGGCTGTAGAGTATTCATTTATTTTTTACTAACCTGTAGTTTTATGTTAATTAGCTTTTCTAACTTTCTTGTTTACCACTTTTCTGCCAGAATGCTAATTTCTAGTTCGCGTGTATTCAAATGAGGTAGAAAGAGATAGTATTTAAAGAAACGTTTTGTATGGTGGGATCAGAGCGTTTTGCGCCTCCTGGAAACCACGTTGCTATTTGATTCTCTTGAAAGCAGTTTATCTGCGATGTTGCGTTATTCTCTTCATTAAGCTTGTCCGCCGGTATTAGGTCTTTTTCTATCTCCGCAGCCTTGGGCTAAAATTTACTTAACCCAAGGCTACGCAAGTAATTTCTCGGCCCAAGGTAATTTCTCGGTGGAAGATTACGTTATTCAAAATTTGATTCAAAGTTCAATTCGTTATTTTTGATTTACTTCATAAATGTTGGATGGTTCTGTTAACACAAGGTGTTATTTCTCTTAACTTTTATCTGAGTCAAATAAAAGGGTCTTTTACACCTTTCCCACGCCTTTGTGTAATTTCTACGACGTAGCAATAAGTCGTTTACTTCTGTGGTAGAGTTCTCATGTAGTTTATGTTACCAAAGTGACTCTATAGTTGTTGAGAGTTGTTGAGAGTAACTGCGTATGCCTAATCAAAGAAGCATACTTTGGTAGGCAACCACGTTTGCCTACCAGAATAACTGGCAGGCAAACGAGGATTCCTACATTTTGATAAAAAAGTAATTGGTAGGTAAAATGTGTAAGTGAAACATGAGTTTTAATAGGTGCTTTTGTTGAACTTGACAAAACAGATGAACAGGGCATGTCAGCCTACGAGATATGAGAGAAAATGCATGATGACTAGCAGGTGAAAACTTTTCCTTTTTACCAATGGCGGGCCCTCAGCCGACTTCGGCTTGGCTAATACGAAGGCCAGAAGTGGTGGTCACTTTATTATGGAGGCACCCAATGGGTGGGCCACCGTTGCCTCCTATAAAGGGACGAACAGTTACAACCATGCCTTCTCCGGGATTCGAAAACCCAGGCCTTTTGGTATCGCAGTCGGCTCCCCTAACCACTGTACCATATGTGCGGCGCAGGTGAAACCTTGACTGCTATAAATTGCTGCAGTATATAAATAGCGTCTACTTTGCCATTACATATGATCGGCAGATACTTGGTTGCAGTTCCATGCAGTGCTTCATAGTAAACGATGTTCAGAACGCTCTGCTTAATCCCTATTCCCATTCCAGTCTTCGACAGCCATATTCCATGCCAAGGTTCTGTGCATCACATCACCTCAAAACGGAGAGAATCGTGGTTACTTGGGCACGTCGACAACCAAAACAACAAATACCCCGGATAACCGCATCAGGACGATACACAGTCTTCAGACATTTCTCGGACTTTGCACCTGGTCCACAACTACAGAGTTTTCACAAGTAATTTTTAATTTTTGCCCTAAGGTCATTCACTTTAATTTTTTCATTAAAGATGCAGTTGCACTATTACCCGGAGGAGAAGACAAAAGATTGACCACGTTATGAAGGAAGACCGTCAAAGCATTCTGATTTGAAGTAGCATTACGTTCGTTTCTGATAGCATTTCTTTCAGAGTCGTAATAGTAAGTTCAGTCATATCACAAGGGCGTTAGACAAAAAGGGCTATTAGTCTCAAAACGGCATTTTGCGTCTTCTGCGTTGATTAACTTTTCAAACTATTGCCAGTTCAAATATTATAACCTTCTATTATATTTAAAGAAACAAAGAAATGGAGAATCTGCATGAACATTTCTGGCATTGTGAAAAAACAACGGTATCTAGAACCATCCAATTTTGAATAACGTAGTCCTCCAACCGAACATGGGCACTCGGAAGCCGAATTTTTAATTTCGAGTTTGTTTTATTATCTATATCAAATTTTGTAAAACTTTAACGAATTTTTGATTAACAAACTCAACGATTTAAAGGCGAGAAACGGCAACATTCTAAGAAAAAAAAACATTTTTATCTCCAGCGCGTGAGAGTGTGTATCGGAAATTCTAAAGATATACTGTTTTTAAATATTTTGTGATACTGCTGTTGAATTGAATTTATATCGTTTAAGTACGAAGAACATGGTATTTAATAAATAAAGATAACACACAAAACGTTAAAAAAAACGCCCTTTTGGGTGTAATATAAAATTTGAAAGCTTTCAGATTTTTTTTAATTATTATTTATGTTCTTTATTTGTAATATTTTATGAGAGCACTAAGGTTACGCACATTTCTCGGCTTCTACCCCCGGGTTATATAGCACTGGACTTTTGGCCTCTTCAGTACTGCACAGAGGCAAGGTAGAGAGCAAATTTCCCAACAGTTTGTAGTTTCCATTTTTAATGTATATTTTCATTCATTAAAAATTTTCATGTAATATAATGTTTAATGAATAATGTTTAATGTAATATACCATAACCAATACTTCTGCGTCTGGCTTTAATATTTTTACATTGTTTGCACATGGTTAAAAAACGAAATGTTAGAAAAAGTGATTAGAATCCATGGACTTGGGAAATGCGTGTTATAATAAAAAAGAATTCTAATTCACCTGGTTAAAAATGGTTAAGTTTCTCTTTCTCAGTTCATTTTGTTAAGCTCAGAACCTGTAAAACATTACTTTATTGTTTTAAATAACTATAATATTCCTTTTCTCAGATGTTCCACTTCCTTCGACAACGGATCTGAAATGCTTGTTATTCAAAAGGTAATAAGTATGAGGTGGCAGATTTTTTTCTTGAGCTTTCTAAATTCCTCACGTAATATTTCATTGTTTTTTATAAAATGTAATGCAAAACATAAGCATCAGAGGAGGTATTAATCTTGATCCTCGTTGTTTATTTGTATCGCTTTTCAAATAAAAGGATGTCGCGTCAAATGGTTGCCACAATTTTTTTTTTTGGAGAAATAGTATAACGAATATAAAAACGTGTATCGCAACACAAATAAAATCTTATTGGCATAATATTATTTTTAAAGAAATAACATAGCCAATATTAAAAAAAAATAGACAACAGATAACATTAAAGATAATTCTAAAAATATGCCGTTTTTAAATATTTTGCGATTTTTTTCTGTTCCATTTTATGTGACTTAAGTGCGAAGAAATTAAAGTTTAATAAATAAAGTTAAAACGACAAAAAGTTAATAATAAAAAGACAAAAAAAATTGTGCAGGGTCATCTGTTGTTGTTGTTGTGACTTATCTGATAGAAACATCAAAACAAGCCCACGAAATTCATAGTGGCAAGGAGTGCAAGATTGCGCCTGTCATTGGCAAGAGCCTTGAGCACCATACAGGTGACAGTACCACTTTGCTCATTTTCGCTCCCAGTTTTGATGGAGAGCATCCCGGAGGGACGGGTCCGAGGGTATCTTAGCCCTCTTCATATACCATCAATCTCTCGAGAGGACTTTCGGCCCACTATGTATTTAGAGTGCCTCCATGCCGCAAAGACACTATACATTTACAAACATCCATGCCTCTTCGAGATCCGAACCTGGGTCCTTCAGTACGGCAGTCAGCGTCGCTAACCACCAGAGCCGGGACAAGGGTGAGGCAAGTGAGGCAGTTGCCAAAGGTGAATCACTAGAAGGGGCGCCAAATTGGCTATGCGAATTCGAAAATTACTTTAATTATGTTTTTAAATTTTTCGGTTATTATTAGGGGAAATAAGCTTCGGCACACTTAAATTAATAAAGCAATAGGAAGAATTGCAAGAGAAAACCTGGAAATGTGTGTTTCAATGTCCTTTCTTATTTTTTTAACATTTTCCTTTGAATGTTATAAATAATTGGCTATACTATTTTTCTGAATTTATAAAGCTGCTATTAAAAATACTTTAAGAATTATGATATTTTGATTCAATACAGTTACTTTTGTTTAATACAAATACAGCTATTCTGATATATATACAGAGAGAGAGGCGCGTATTTACCTTTTTGCCTCAGGTGAAAAAATATCTTGGCACGGCTCTACTAACCACTGACGCGATTGGGCAGTGTAAGTCAGCTTATTCAGAAAATTGAACATTAACATGATGAACTGAAAAAAGACTGAAAAATTAGCGGCAACACTTAACACTTTCGGGAACTCTAAAGGTATGCTGCTTTTGAAAGTTTTATTCTTTTACTGTTCGGTTTTGTGTGGCGTAAGTCGAAGAAACGACGTTTAATAATAAAGTTAAAAACACAAGACAAATTACGTTAGCAGGGAGTGAGTCCAAGAGCAGATTAGTAAACTGCGAGAACATCAAAAACCTTAACAAACACTCTGGCGCTACGGTTAAGATTTGAATCCTTTCAAAATACTTTTTTTATATTAATTTACGAAAATTGGAAATCAGCCATTCGTTAAGTGCCGGTATCTATCATTTTTATTTCCTTAAAAAAACTCATAGGGATGACTTTCGGAGCTCATTGTGTATATCTAATTACACTACCACAACAGCAAAATCTCTTACCATTTTCCCTAGCGCTGAGAATATTTCAGGGTTTCTTATAAATGCTAACGATCAGCGAATCGTGACCTATAATTTTCCTGGTGACTGAGTTATATCACTCACAGTCATCTTAGAATTTTGACACAACAGTTCAGGATATCAATGTTAATTAAGTGTAACATTTAAGCCTTTACGGATGACCGAGTCCCTGAGGAATTACGGATCGCTTGTAAATATACGATGTGTTTTTGCTGAAGCTGCTCGCACATAACAACATAGAGGAAAATAAGCTTGATTAAAGTGATATACACTCATGTCCAAAATTATCTTTACATACCCAAAAACGATGATATTCAATGAAATATCGAATCAATGTGATCCGTATTTGCAGGGAATGTGTGAAAACCAAGCCTAATTAGCATTGAACAATTCTTAATTACAAATCACAATTTCTCAGTAAGTCGAAAACGCTTACAAGTTAGGACTGTAGCTTTATTTCACATCTCTATAATTACTTTAACACTTTCGCTACAAAGGCGGGAACACTCTCCTCTCCATAAGCGAGAACACACTCTCGGGTTTTTCCCTTTTTGCACAGCACTGCCCTCTGGAGGCATTTTCTATATTTTACAGTTCATATATCAAGGAGGCGAGACTGAACATCCTCCCGCCCATTGAAATTGCAAATTTCAATATGAGAATATCAAAACAAATTTTGCAAAAGTTGAATAACAATAATATAATAATAAAACACATATTACAATAACACTGTTTAACAACTTAAATGAAAATAATTATAACATAATGAATACAACACAATTGCAATAATACACCATATGGTCTAACTATTGATTTGGCAAGATACATACGTGCCGACTACTTCTTTTAAGAAATTTTCCATCTGGTAACCGTAAATTGACAACTCTTACCTTTCCGTCCTTACCAGGAAATATCTCAGCAATTCTAGCAACCAACCATTTAGTTGGTGGAAGATTCTCATCTTTTATAAGTACAACAGTTCCAACTTTAACATTATTTTTATCAAACTGCCACTTTAATCTTTGATGTAAATTACTAAGATAATCCTTTCGCCACAACTGCCAAATTTTTTTAACATAATTAGTTATTTTTTGCCACTTGGAAAGTTTGGTTTCTGCAATACCAGTTAAATTAGGCTCAGGTATAGAGGTGATTTCTCTGCCAATCAAAAAGTGTCCGGGGGACAAAACTCTAAAATCATTAGGATCGGCAGACATAGGAGAAAGAGGGCGTGAATTTAAAAACCCTTCGATTTGTATCACAATTGTTAAAAACTCCTCTATAGTTAAATTAGTATTTCCCACGACACGTTTCAAATGGTATTTGAATGACTTTACGCCAGCCTCCCAAAGACCGCCAAAATTGGGAGCCTTGGGAGGGATGAACTTCCAGTCAATACCTTCGGAAGATAAATATCCTGCAAGAAGTTCATCAGGAGAATTCACCATATTAAACAATCTCTTTAACTCTGCTGCCGCACCTACAAATGTTTGTGCGTTATCCGTAAAAAGTTTTCTAGATTTGCCTCTTCGAGCAAAAAACCTTTTAAGACAAGAAATAAAAGTTTGTGTCTTTAAATCTGTTACGATTTCCAAATGAATTGCACGGGTTGCGAGGCAAACAAATATGGCAACATAAACTTTGTTAAATACACCCTTACGCTGGTTTTTGTATTTCACAAGAAAGGGTCCACAAAAATCGATTCCTGTATCATTAAATGCAAAATTTTCATTAACACGCTCAGATGGCAGATTTCCCATTAACTGAGAAGAAGTAGAAGGATTTGCCTTAAAACAAACAACGCACTGATGACAAATCTTTCTGCAAATATTTCTCCCATTTATGGGCCAATATTTTTCTCTCACATAATATAATAAAGTTTGCGGTCCCACATGAAAGCATTTTTTGTGAAAATACATTACAATTAAATCTGTTAAATGATTTTTTGGTGGAAGCACCACAGGATGTTTTTTACAGAACTCAAGATTAGAATTTTGGAGGCGACCACCAACTCTAATAATAGAATTTTGATCAATAAAAGGAGCTAAACCTTTTAGCTTACTATTGGAGGCTACTGTTTTACCCTTAGATAAACTTTTCAGCTCTGCCGAAAATTCTTGAGATTGTACCTGTCTGATTAAGAAAATCTCTGCTTGCTCTAGTTCAGCAGCGGTTATATATCCTGACCTTTTGGAACTCGGGTTTCTTGCATTATAGATGAACCTGAAAAGAAAACTTAAAACACGTAAAATATGCATAAAATCATTACTTAAGTCATAAATACGATTTAAAAAGTTAAAGTCCTTTGTTATACTAAGGAGTTTCAAAGAGTCAATACTATCACAGTCTTTTTTCAGTTCATTGAAATACTCATCCTCTGTGACACTAAGTTCTGGAGGTTCAGGAATAATTTCCTTTAAGAAGGCAGGTCCAGTCCACCAAGTTGAATTATTTATAAGAGAATCACTACTTGTACCACGGGTAAGTAAATCAGCTGGATTAGCCTTGCCTGGACAATGATGCCACGTAGCCTCAGCTGTCAAGTTTTGTATCTCCTTCACACGGTTTGATACAAATTGTTTCCACTTTTTACTTGGACTTTGAATCCAGTATAAGGTGACCTTTGAATCACTCCAAAAAAAACTTCTCGATATTTGTTTTTTGTCAATAACTGGTTTCAGTTCACTAGCTAATCTTGCCGCAAGTAAAGCACCCATAAGCTCTAGTCTTGGCAATGACAGCTTCTTTAACGGAGCCACTCTGGATTTTGAAGCTACAAGATTGATCAAGATTTCGTTCTCAACCTTTAACTTAACGTAAACAACTGCTCCATAAGCCTTAATGCTAGCATCCGAAAATGTATGAATTTCCAGTTCTGCATCTTGATTAATAAAAGAACCAAGTATATATCTCGGAACCTTTAAATTTTTAAGTTGTGGAGCTTCTTCACACCACCTCATCCACTTCTCGCTTATATCAGGAGGTAAAGCTTCATCCCAAGAAAGTTTTCTTTGCCAGATCTCCTGGAACAGGCACTTGAAACGGATAGTAAAAGGAGTCACAAGACCCAATGGGTCGAAGATTCTTCCAGCAGCCATTATTAGAAACCTCTTGGTGTTCCCTCTCTGTTGGAGAAATTCTAGCAAACTATTAATTTCTAAGGACAGGTAATCACTACATGGATCCCATAAGAGACCAAGAACTCTATGCAATTTATCCTTTAAATCTTCTGGACATAACTGCTTAAATCCCATAGCTTTCCACTCCTTTCTTAACTGCTCAGAATTTGAAATCCACTTCCTTAAGGGCATCCCAGCATCTCTCATTATTTTTTCGGCACATTTTGAAATTTCAAAGGCAGATGGAACGTCGTCATTACCTGTGATAAGGTCATCTACATAAAAACAGGTATCAAGTGTTTGTACTGTAGCAGGAAAGTCTTTTCTGTACTTCTCTATATGGTTTTTAATAGTTACTGCCAATAAAAAGGGACTTGCGTTTACTCCAAAAATTATCCTTTTGAATTTATATACACATACATTATTCATATCGTCAATGAAAAGGAATCTCACTGCATCTCTATCTCCTTCGCGTAAAGAAATTTGCAAGAAAGCCTTCTCTATATCTGCCAAGAAGGCGATCTTATTCAAGCGAAAGAATGTCAATAAATGAAATATATTTGGGTTTAAATTAATTCCTTGATATAAACAATCATTTAGAGATAATTGTCCTGGTTCATGCGAACTTCCATCAAAAACAATCCTTACCTTAGTAGTTAAGCTCTCTTGTCTTACAACTGCATGGTGAGGTAAGTAATATAAAGGTTTATTCACTTCTTTAACTGGGCTCATCACTTTCTCAATAATTCCCTCACTCAAATAATTATTCAAGATATCACAGTACTCTAAATACAGGGAATTATCACGTTTCATTCTCTTAACAAGGTTTGCAAGTCGATTTTTTGCAACATCATAACTGTCTTTAAGTTCCTCCCAATTTCTCTTCCAAGGTAACCCAACCTCATATCGTCCGTCTTTAAAACAAACTGTTTCATTGAACATCTCTAGGGCCTTATCTTCCTCATTTCTCAATTCGGTATCTTTAATACCAAGGGATTCTAACTCCCAGAAGTTTGCTAACTGATTATCTAAATCTTCGAAATTGTTTACTAATCCACAATGATAACTCTTTTGTTTACTTAAATTCATAGACCCACTTACTACCCAACCAAACACTGTCTCTTGCAACACGATAGATTCCTCTTGTAATTTTATTTGATTTGGTTTGAGCAGCAGGTAAAATATATCAGCTCCCAGAAGAGCATCAATCTTCGTTGGTCTATAAAAATTTGGATCAGCGTAACAAATATTTGTTGGAAAACAAATTTTCTTAACGTCCAATTGCTTCGAAAGAGTAAGATCAGTAATATTATCTACAATTAAAAATTCAACATTTCTTTTAAAGTCTCCATTCGAATTTTCTACTGACGTAACTAGCTTATTTTTAACAGTTAGAATCGAATTATTCAGGCCAGATATAGGAGCATTTATTGCTTGTTTTTTTATTTGTAACATATCCGCGATTTCCTTTCTAATTAGGCTGACTTGACAGCCTACGTCAAGAATTGCTAAAATGTTTATTATTCCTCCGTTTCCCATTCGAACCTTAACCACGGCAGTAGACAAAAATGTATAAGTTTTTCGACCTTGAAGAGGAAAACTTTGCTCTGGCGCCGAGAAGGATTTATGATCATATTCGTAACTCGTTCCGACAAATGATTGATTTATGGAAGGAATCGCATTTTTTGTTTCGAAACTAATCGCGTTCGGATTTAATTCGCTTGAAATGTTTATTTCACTAGTATTATTCGGTGAGAAAGATGCTTTTTGAGAATGTACACCATGGGATGAATTATTATTTCTTTTCTCAAAGTGAATCAGGGTGTTATGTTTTTTACCGCATTTAGCACAGGAAAATTTAGAAGAACACTGCTTTACACTATGGTTTGAAAAGCAATTAAAACACAATCTTTGCCTTTTTAGAAATTCAACCCTATCATTCACTGATATATCTTGAAATTTAGGACATTTATATATAATATGATTATCCAAACAGAAACTACACTTAGATGACTTCACAGTACTTAACAACACATTTCCTTTAGAACAATGCTTTTGGTTCGTGTTCTTAGAAACTCTAGACGCTTCTAAGGTTCTTGCATGATTTTTTAGAAATTCAATTAAGTCATTCAATTTGGGAACATTATTTTTCTTACCAAATTCGCGTTCGAACCATAATTTTGTTGAAGCATCTAATTTTTGTAACAATACATACGCAAACATTATTTCAGCAAACCCATCAATTTTGTGTTCTAAAATTTCTAACGCTCTTGTACATTCAAAGGTAATGTCAACTAAATTTAGTAAAGCACTAGCAGACTCACTGTGAATAGGTGGAATTGACATAAACCGCTTAATGTGGGCAAAAACCTGTTCTCGATGATTTGAAAATCTTTCTTCTAGCAGTGACCAAGCAACTTCATAATTTTGATCGGAAACTGGGATTGACTTTACGACTCGGAGAGCATCGCCTTTAAGGGCTGATAATAAATATTGAAGTTTTTGTCCTTTTGACAAATTATCGTTATTATGCACAGCAGCCTTGAATAAATCATTAAAAGTTATCCATTCATAAACATTACCAGTAAATGTAGGTAAACTCAATTTTGGGAGCTTTACATCTGGGGCTATTTTAGAACAATTATCAACACTTATTTTAACCTGTTCATTTTCAGTACTTTTCACAAAACATTTCACATTTAATTTATGTAAGAATGTTTTTAATCTTACTTCGACTTTTTCCAGACGAATCTCCATTTCTTCTAAATCCGATTCAGCTTCACTAATGTCCACTTTTGAAGGCAATTTGAAGTAATCCTTTTGTAGTTCGGCTATACATCTTTTCACGGTGCATACAGTTTCTAGTTTTACTTCAAGTTCAGTTATAATATCTTCACTTATCGGTTCAACCACCGATTCTACGAAGGTTTCTAAACGGGTGATTTTACCCTTTAGGGTAGCTTTTTCACGCTTTAACGAATTAATTGTTTCTTCCATTACGAACACAAGTTACACAACACAATCGCTTCGGAAGAAGAGCACACTTTCGTTTTCACAAACTCACTTATTTAGATGTCGCTGATTCGTTTCTAACTCCGGCTCGACGGACCATGAACAATTCTTAATTACAAATCACAATTTCTCAGTAAGTCGAAAACGCTTACAAGTTAGGACTGTAGCTTTATTTCACATCTCTATAATTACTTTAACACTTTCGCTACAAAGGCGGGAACACTCTCCTCCTCCATAAGCGAGAACACACTCTCGGGTTTTTCCCTTTTTGCACAGCACTGCCCTCTGGAGGCATTTTCTATATTTTACAGTTCATATATCAACGAGGCGAGACTGAACAAGCATTATCCAATAAAAAATAATCAAACGGTTTGTGATATGCAAATCTAGGCGTTACGTCATCCAAGGGTGAATCAAGCGCTTTGCACAAACTGAATATTAGAGTGAATTTCTGCAACATAGCGTTTGATTTCAGTGTGTAGGGACTCAAATCGGTTTGTTATGGCTTCGAAGTATCATTTGGAAGAATCTGTAAAGTGGCGAATTATCGGCCGTTTAGAAGCAAGGCAGTCAATCATGGAAACAGCCACATGTCTGAATATTTCGAGACAGACAGTCTCTAAGCTATGGAAACAGTTTCAGAATGATGGAAGTGTTGTAAGAAGGCCTGGACAAGGTCGGAAACGAATGACAACTGCTTCTGAAGATCGGTATCTGGCATTAACTGCCCGTCGTAACAGAAAGGCTACTGCTCGCCAGTTAAGTTCAGAGCTTGCAGCCGCCACTGGAACTGTTGCATTACGGCAAACAATATACAGAAGGCTTAATGAAAAAGGCCTTAAGGCCTTTATGCCAGAAAGCCAAGGGTATGTGTTTTACTGTCTTCACAGAAAAAGAGGGATCGCTTTAATTGGTGTAAAGAACATCAAACCTGGACTGAACATCAATGGTCCCATGTTCTCTTTACTGATGAGTCGCGGTTTAGTTTAACTGGTGATTCTAAACGTGTTTACATCTGGAGGGAGTGAGGAACACGAAATGATCCCTCGAACATTGTGGAACGTGACCGTTTCGGTAGTGGAGGTGTGATGGTATGGGGTGGAATAATGATCGATGGACGTACGCCCCTACACGTGTTCAGCAGCGGATCTGTGACAGGCCAGATATATCGGGATGAGGTCTTAGATCCTTATGTAAGACTTTTCAGGGGTGCATATGGACCTGACTTTTTATTTATGGATGATAATGCCCGTCCACATCGAGCAAACCTCGTTGATGAATTCCTTGAAAGTGAAGACATTAAGCGAATACCTTGGCCACCAAACTCTCCTGACCTTAACCCGATAGAGAACTTATGGGACTACCTTGGAAGAGCAATTGCACGTATACATCCTCCTCCTAGAGATGTAAATGCTCTGAAGACGGCATTGCTGGAAGAGTGGAGATTAATTCCCCAAACTGTGGTTAACAACGTTATTTCCAGCCTTAAAACACGTTGTGATATGTGTGTACAAGTCAGGGGAGATCATATTCCATATTAAATTCGTAAGACTTAATTCTTTTTCTGAATCATTCCTTTTTTTCTTAACTCTCTTTGTCACACTTTATTACCATTTTTATTGTTTCATGCTACAATTTTATATCATATGAGGTGATCTTCAATTTTTTCTTTTGCATTTATGTGTCATCATGTTATGTATGATTCCACGAAAATTCATTAAATTATAAGTCATAGTCTCTGAGAAATCCGTGAATTTATGCATGTAAACATAATTTTGGACATGAGTGTATAAGTGGCGCTTAGTATTTTTGCTACCAGCGGAAATCCAATAAGTGGTTATCCCATATTACTAAGCGTTTAACTCGTAACAAACGATGTCCGTTGTACATGGTAAGAAGGCAGCTTAAAAAGGTAAGTTGTCATCTAAAATAACTCTTAGCTGCTTACCTTGAGAACAGTGTGATACTAGAATTCCACTGATATAAATATCATCAAATGTTACCAATGTAAGGAAAAAAGAAATTTATAAGCCATAAACAAGGGACATTTTTTATGTGTTGTTTGAAGCTTAGAAAAAAAATCTGATATGGATACTACATGATTTCCTAATACAGCCTATTAAATAACACACATTTTTTTTTGTTGCTCTTCGTTTAAACTTTTTCCCTCGACTTTCATTAGAGACGTACTTCTAATTCAATCATTTCAGTTTTCAGGTCGCAGCAAGGCAAAAATACATAAAAATTCAAAAAATTTATATTACAAATTGTAAAATACAGAAAATCCTAAAACACCATATACAGCTAAAAACAGTTTAAATAAAATTGTAATTAAAACTAGAGCTTCTACTGAAAAACAAGCAAATCAGTCAATGGGCAGAAGACAAAATTTTCGGTACACAACAATCTAAAGTTCATTTTTGGTTCCACTGGGCAAAAGGGCATTGAAGTTGGTGCAACAACTCACTTAATTCACTAAGAGTATCACATGCAAACAAATAGCCACGACGTTTCCCTTAGGAAAACTTACATTTTTAAATTGTCGTAATTCTACAACTATTCCCTGCAGATTAACTAAAAGCATAAAAACCTTAACCAAAACGTACGGACAACTTAATTCAATCATTTTTAAAGCAAAAAATAAACAATTTACCAACATTTAATAATAGAAAACAGAGCTCACAGAACCCAGTAAGAGGGTTAGTACACATATATATATATATGAGATTACAAAACAATTTTTTTGAAAACAAAATATAAACATGCCTAGTATTTTCGCGCGTTAAGATGCTAGAAAAATATTAGCAAAGCTATAAAGTAAGAAATTTAGAACTTCTTTTTCACAAAGACCAAAAACTGAAATTCATAATTAATAAATTTTGAATAATCCTATACACGCAACAAAGAATTTTAAAGTGTTAAAACCAAAACTTTTAAACAAGCATTACCCCAATTCAAAAACATTTAATGAATTTAAAGAAAAAAGAGCAAAACAGAAGGGGAACAGGTGAACAAATAGAATTTTTTATTTCACTTTCGTTTTCAATTTAAATAAATTAGAATTCCCTTTACTTAAGGTACAAGATTCTAATTAGAATTTACTTTGTTTTTTCCGTCCTTTGGGGTAAGGGCCAGAATTTTCAGGTAAGCTATTATATTTAAAATACATCGAAATGGTTCATCGGCTAATTCTGGATACAAAAAAGCAAGGATTATTGTAGAAGGGAGATTTTGATTGATTTCAATGTTCCTCCCTGGCGAAATAACATTGAAGTTGATTGAATTCCTCTTCTGTTTTGTTCTTCTTCTTTAAATTTCATTAAATTTTTTAAATTTGGGTAGCACTTGTTTAAAAGTTTCGGTTTTAACATTTTAAAATTCTTTGTTGCATTTATATAATTATTTAAAGTTTATTAATTATGAATTTCAGTGTTTGGTCTTTGTGAAAAAGTAGTTCTAAATTTCTTATTATATATATATATATATATTATATATATACGTTTAGTGAGGACAATTGCAACCAAAAAAAGGAGATGCACAACTAGATATTATAGCAGCCCCGTATGTCATGACTGAGTGTTCGGTGCATATTCTTGGAAAACCTCTTCGTGACAGCTTAAAGTCCTGATCTTGAACAGGGAGCTGAATGCAGCTATGTTCTGTGGTAGAATACTGTGATTAAGTGGTAGAATAACTGCACTTGAAAGGGCTTTAAAGTCCTCTTTTATTAAATCACTATTATTTACAAACCACTTCCCAACTCGGGAGGGATACAGAAAGTAAAGACCACACTTGGGTCTAAAATGAACGATCAGATAAATTTAAAACTAAAGCTAATTAAAAATTAAATTAGTCGTTGCTCGAGGAGCTATAACGCGAGGTTGGCCTCTAAATAAATGGTGCGTAGCAAGATTAACTAACACTGACGTGCTTGGATTTATTTCAATAAGCAATGGCTTAGAATTTAAATGCTAGCTAGTCAGGCGAACGTCGAATAGAATGATCGTGGTCTGAGACTAAAAGCTCTCTCACACTGAAAGGTTTCTACCTCTGGTTTAAATATAACTTGGCTCCACTTCAAATTAGCATAAAGCTGAAAACGCGCGCTTCTTCTAACGGGAAGTTGAAAATGAGAAGGGATAGAAAGATTTAAATTAAAATAAAACTTTGTTAGTTTAACTAAAACCTTACACGTACATAAAATTTCGAAGTTATACGGCTAATCTTTTTTGAATTATACATACAGATATATGTACTCACGTACAGTCGTTACGAAAAAAATTCCTTCTGAGCCCATTTTAAATCCATTTTACAATCCGTTTTGGAAAAAGTAGTCCTTTATTCTGTCCGTACGTACAGATGTCACGCAAAAGAAATCCCTCAAATGGATTCGATAACTCTCAAAATGGATACTTTAGTCGAAATATGATACCTGAAATTTTTCGCGTTTACGATACTTCCTTTACTTTGTACCTGGAAGTAAAACGGATTTTTTCAGAAATTTACGCGTTTCGCTCGAGCAGGAGTGTATAACACGTTTCGATAAAAGACTTAAAAAAGATTAACGGTAATAAAATTAAAAGCTCAGCGCTTATACTTACTTCTTTTGAATAACCATATAGAATTCTTCCTAACTGCACAGTCCTTTAGACTTCATTACACCGTCAAGGCAGTTATCGCTCAATCTGTGCAAATGCGACGAAGATGCGAAAGTTTTATATCAACCTTTCTATTAAAATTTGATATTATGTAACACCACAATCTCATGCTCCACTTGTTACTTACTTTCCTAAGTGTATTGGGAACTGATGCAAAACTAATAGAAATGCACTATACCACTGCGGCATCTCAGGATAAGGTGCACTGTGCTGGTATACAGAAAGAAAATTCGGATTTTCTGAAAGAAATGACAATTTGTTAGGGGAAATTTGAAAAAGATAACGAAATTTGAGATGCTACGTTTATGACTACTGAGTTTTCGAAAACACCTCGAAGGCAGCCATTCACTGCATTCCGCAGATCACGGTTTGAAGATAAAATGTTCTAGAAAAAGAAGCGATGAAAACAATGTTACGCTTCCTGCTTTCAGTGCAGGTTTTTGTTTATATATTCATAAATAATCAACGTACGTATAATAGTATAGCGTGTAAAGTTAAAAAAAAAAATGACTAATATCAGAAAATTAGCTTTGGGGATGACATTCGTCGTAATTACTATGCGCCAAACAGTAGGCAATCTGATTTATTTTCTCTTCCGCATTAAAATTAAAAACTGCTTCTTTTGAACAAATTGTAACAGCTTCTTTTAAAGGATAAAGGAAGTTTAATATATTCTATTGACTTTGTAGCAGTTTCTGATGTAGTCTTTGGGAAAATTTTTATCAAATACAAGAACCGTGACAAAGATAAGAGGTATTCCTCGTATAAGTCGAAAGAAGTATACTGCCTTCCCTTAACGCATAAAATCCTGTCCTGACAAAATAAAACGAACAGACCCAACCATGTCTTTGAAAATGATGGACGAGAAAAGTGGGAAGAATCTACATGCAATCTTTGACAAGTCCTGCTTCATTTCGTTCGAATTCTTTCTTTCTCCATGCCTTCGTGGGATAACAGTAGCAAAATCGGCGCGTATTCGAGAGGTTCAGGTTCGAGTCCCGGCGACAGCACTGCACATTTTTCGCCTCTCTTGCTTCAAAAATACTCTAATGACTCTACAATTGCGCCCGAACTAAAAGCTGGTGGATGATGATTTTTCACCACCAGGATTTCGTGATTGGGTCCCCTAATCCCAGTCGCCCTTTAAAAGGGGGAGTATATAAGGTACTAGAAGTGGGCGCAGCCAGACTCATCTAGTCAAACAAGTTTGTCTTAATGTCATAACAGGCCACGCCTGGGGTATATAAGGTATTTCCCCACCCCCCTTTCTGCATGTCTTCATGGTGTAACGGTTAGCAAACTCGGCACGTATTCGACAGGTCCACGTTCGAGTCCCGGTGAGGGTATTGCACATTTTTCATTTCTGTTGTTGATTATTTGTTGCGATTTGAAATTTTCATGCTGTAATTTTTCTTTCCAAAATTTCCTTATTTTTGAATTTGTTAATCAATTTTTCCTAAACCAGTTTATGTGCCATCATTAAATAACACTGATCTAGACAAAGGAAGCAAACTGCAAAAGAAGGAAATACTATGGTTTTTGTAGTAATAAAAGTAAAGCAAAGCGGTTTCCCTTCGAGTGAAGAATAAGGCCATCCTTTGAAAAAGAGAAGTAAATATTTTTTATTCTTATTTCACGCACTCTTCTCTGAAAGAATAAAACGAGTGAGACGAAACAAAGAGGCTTGAGGTAAAACTACAATTCCAGATGAGAAAATTACTTTAAGATAGGCTGCCAGTTTTCTAGGGTTTTTAATTAAATTAATAGTTTAGTTTTCTCACTCAGTTAACATAACAACCAACACATAAATATTAACCTTCATTAATCCATTAAATGATAATGAATCTCCCCGTCCCGTGACGTAAGTTGCAAGTGTAAATATTTGGTTGTAACGAAAATTTTCCGCCAAAACATGTTCCTAATAAAGTTAGGGAAAAAATGAAAAGTCGTATCTTCAGTGCGGGTAGCAAATTACCACCCAAATCTACAATTTGTTGCCGACGTTTTAGTAGTTTTTCAAATCCTTCGGCACAGAAACTTGGTGACCGCGAGTCCAAAAACAGTTCAATCTCATTTCGGACGTTCTTTGCAGAATGGAAGATAGCATCAGCAAAATGCAGCTGCAGGTGTGAAGAAAGATAGACGTCCGAAGGGGCGATGTCGCGGCTGTATGGTTGAGTGTAGCAAAAGATCCTATTCGAGTCCGTACAGAGTCCAGCCGGTGAATGCAAACACATGTGGTCTTGCATTATCTTGATGGAACATTACCTTTTCGCGCCGGAACTCATTTCGAAGTTTTTCCTTGATAGAAGCGTCAATGTGGACTAACATTTCGCTGTACACTTTACTGTCGAGGGTTTTACCTTTTTCCAAATACTCTTTGTTGATGATACCACGGCAATCCCATCAGATACAAAGCATGATCATTTTGTTAGTCAAATTGCGCTTTGCAAAGCTGCAGACGAGCTCACCGGGCGCAGGCCAACCCCTATTCTGCCTGCGTTGTTGAAGTAAATCCACTTTTGATCACAAGTGACGATCCGGTCCAGAATTTTGTCCTCGCGTTGATATTCGATCATATTTGTGCAGACCCGAATACATCTGTCCTCATCTGCTTCAATCAACTCATGAGGCACCCAGCGACTAAACTTGTGCGTCAAGTTTATGAGAGGCACAGCGCATCTAATAGACATGGCACTAATTCCTAACTTCCTAGCAAGCTCTCGAGTGGTTACATACTGATCTTCTTCCACAAGTTCTCGCAGGCAGACCTCACCAACATTAGTAGGTCGGCCAGAACGCTTTGCTTTTTTAATGTGATAGTCCTCTTTTTTGAACTTTCGCTACCAAACCTTCACAGAGTCATATGATACAACATTAGTAGTTAAAGCTGTAAACATGATTTGGTGAGATCCTGTAGGTGATTTTTTGCAACAGACCTGGAAGTAAATGATGGTTCTAATCTAGCAGCGTGATAGTTCCATTGCAGACACCTTAATGATATTTTTTTACAAATTTCACAGCACAGTGTTCTAAAGCAAGTATCTTTCTTTCAAATGCCAAAAAATCGTTTGACGAAACATGATTAAACACGTTAACGCAAACTGTTCGCGCAGACGGTGGTGGTTTATGATTGTTGAAACTATTGCCGCTAAAACTGTTACCAAACACCACGTGATTTACGCATGCGCGCAGCCAAAATAAAGCAGAACTATAACTGAATTTTAGTACTCGTAACGGACGTTTGAGTTAAAGGTGTGATCAGTAGCTTCTCTCTGTGTTGTGTATGTAATTAGTTAGTAATGTAAATTAAATGTATCTTATTATCTTAGAAGCCTCTCTTTTTTGACGTGAGCAGTGCCTTTGATGTGTGCAATTAATAAAAATATTCCTGGATATACCTTTCGAAAAGAACGAGAAAGAAGATCGACTGAAAAGGTAAGCCTTTTCTACCTTTATTCTAAGAATGATTATCTTGTTAATCACAACAATATTTTTTGGCATCCCGTGCCGCGAAGAAAGCGAATTAATTGAAGATTGATATTGTTGATTTTATGTATTTTGAATTTGAAAGGCATTTATTGAATTCTTAAGATTTGATATGTTATATGTTTGATTCAGTAAACATGTCGCTAGAAGATATTACTAAAGCAAAGAAAAAGAGAGGTGTTTTGAGAACGTCCATAACCAGATTTCTTCAGAAAATAGAATGAGAACTAGATGAGTCTTCTGTTGATATAAATTTGCTAGAAGACTTAAAACTGTTGAATGATAAAGTTTGAATCCCTTAAGATGGCTGATTCTGAAATCGAAAGTGTTTTA
Organism: Stegodyphus mimosarum; assembly: GCA_000611955.2. Taxonomy (NCBI): domain Eukaryota; kingdom Metazoa; phylum Arthropoda; class Arachnida; order Araneae; family Eresidae; genus Stegodyphus; species Stegodyphus mimosarum. The sequence goes on from KK120808.1 coordinate 366,409, forward strand.
AAAACAGAAGAATTAGATGAAGAGATTCAAACTACAGATGATTATCGGGAAAGAATTCTGTTGTGGAAATTTAGAGCGAAAAAAAGGATTCAGTTGTCAAACCAAAACTCTACTGTTAATGATACAAATCTATCTAATTCTCAATTATCTTCTCAAACACTAGAAAGTAATATACGAGGACGTATTAAATTGCCGAAAATATCTATTCCAAAATTTTATGGTGGTATCAGACAATGGCTTTCATTTTGGAACTGTTTTGAACTGGCTAATCACAAAAACGAATCCTTAGAAAAAGTAGATTATTTATTTGCGTGCACATTTAGGAGGAACTGCATTAAGTACAATAGAAGGATTTTCACTTTCTTCCTAAAATTATGATTCAGCTATTAATTTACTACAAGCTAGATTCGGAAGTAAAGATGTCTTGATTAATACACACTTGGATAATTTGAAAATCAACCCATTGAGAAATTCTAACGATATCAAAGCGTTTAGAAAATTATTCGATCACTATCAGACTCATATACGCAGTTAAGAAGCATTACATGTTGTTGCATATGGCATTTATGAAAGTATTCTATGTCCAATCCTCCTCAAGCCCCTTCCTTCTGATTTAATTCTTGAATATAATAAGCAAGAAAGGGAAAGTTTGAAATATGATTTACACAATCTAATGGGGTTTATTTCTCAGCAATTAATTGCACGTGAAAAAACAGCTTTGCAATCGAAACAAGCGGCGTCAATACTTTCTTCTCCGCGACAAACATGTAGAGACATTAGGTTATTTCGTAGCAGGAGACATGAAAAATTAGCAGCGCCTTCGCCGGGAATCGAACCACGGAAATACCGGCTGAGTGTGCTGACCATTGCACCACGAAGGCATGCGAAGAAAGAGGGAGAAATACCTTATAAACAAACCACGAAAGCTAGCTGTCAACTTGGCATGATAAACGCGTACCGGATGTAGCATCTGCCGCAGAGTTACTGTCTACAGATGAGAATCGAAATTATAAACATTCGAACTGCATATTTTGCGTTTCAGATCATCAAGTTCAGAATGTCCGAATGCAATTCGTTTTAAGGATAGAAAACAAAAATTAATGAAGAACGGAGGTTGTTTTAAATGCTTGAACCCGAAACATATTTCTCGTTTATGCGAAGCCAAAGTTAGATCTTCCATCTGGCGGTAAAGCTCATTTTTCAATAATGTGTTATACTGTTAAGGGTGATTCTCACGGAAATAATTCTACAGAGGTTAATGGGGATGAAAATGATAAAAAAGACTGTGTTCTGACGAATAAATCTTGCATGCAATTAGTTAATTTGCAAACTTAGTAGTAAAACTTCGCGGGGATGGGATCGAAAAATATGTGAGAATTTTAATAGATAGTGGTTCCCAGCGATACATTTCGAAGTATGCAGTTAGTGTAATGAATTACAAGTGGTAAAGAAGAATTAATCCATGGTTTGTTCGGAGGAATTGAAAAGAAAGAAACTCATAGTAAATATTTAATTCGATTGAGTAGTCTTAAAGGCGATTATCACTGTAACTTTCAATCTGTGGATCAGGATAAAATATGTATTCACATTCCTCAAATTGATGGAGATACATATCTTACGGAACTACGAGAACATGGAATTTATTTAACTGACATGCAAAATAAATCTGTGGATCTGATGTATGAAAAATCTCTTTTAGAAGTTCATGTTCTTATAGGCGCAAGCGGGAAATATGTAGCGGGAAAATTTCTAACCAAGGAAGATTAGACAAGTAGCATGTGTCCTGATCTGGTGTATACACCAGATCAGGCTGGACAATGATGGGGAAAACTGAAAAGCGTAAATTCTCTAACAGTACAAAAACTGTATTGTCACTTCATGTTAATGATGCTAAAATTTCAGATTTATGGTGTCTTGACTCGTTAGGAATAACGCATCCTGCCACAACCCAAACAAGAAAGGAAAGGATGAAATTGCTAGATTATTTTCGTCATTCATTAAGAAGAGATAGTGAGGGCAGATATCAGGTGTCTCTTCCTTGGTTAGAAGGGCATGCGGTTTTATTTGATAACAGATTAGTAGCAGAGAAAAGGTTAAAATTCTGCGTAAAAACTCTTCAGTCAAAAAACTGTCTGAAAGAATATGAAAATATTTTTAACGAATGGGCTGAAGAAGGTATTATAGAATCTGTTGAAGATGAGAAAACCGGAAATTGTCATTACCTACCACATAGGTAAAGAAAAGTCAACCACAAAGATAGACCCGTATTCGATGCCTCAGCGAAGGAAAGAAATGGTGTATCCTTAAATGACTGTTTAGAAAAGGGCCCAAATTATTTGGAAATAGTACCGAGTACTTTAAATTCGCCTATGTAAATATGGAGTTATCTCAGATATACGTAAGGCCTTTTTGCAAATAGGTGTCTGTGCTCGAGATACAGACTTTCTTAGATTTCTGTGGTGGGAAGAAGGAGATTTTGAAAAATTGAGAATGTACCGACAAAAGCGCGTTGTGTTTGGCGTTAATGCCAGTCCTTTCTTTCTAGCCGCAACACTGAATTATCATCTCGAGAATGTTACGGAACAGCAACAAGAGGTAGCTAAGAATTTAAGTGAATCAATGTATGCTGACAACTGTGTGGCCAGCTTTGACACTATTGAAGAACTAAACACTTTCATTGACGTATCAAAAGAAATTATGTCGTCTGCTAAATTTGATTTAAGGGGATAGTGTTACAATGAAACTAGCGGTAAAACTTTGAAAGGAAATTCTTACAGTGAAAACTCCAATAAAACAGTATCAGTTCTAGGGTTAAAATGGAATTTACCAGATGACACGTTGTCCCGTAACTTTAAAGACAGTTCTGTGAAACAGCCTATCAACAAAAGGAATATATTGTCAATAGTATACAAGATTTTTTTACCCGATTGGGTTTGCAGCTTCTGTTACTCTGATTCCAAAGCTAATGCTTCAAGAATGCTGGAAACGAAAGATTTCATGGGATAGCAATTTACCTAAAAGCATTTCAGGCAAATTCGAATGTTGGAAAAATAAATTACATAATTTGGAAAAAGTAGCTATATCCAGATAAATTTTTGCTGATTTCGAAAGAATCTCCGATTTATCTTTACACGTGTTTTGTGACGCGAGTAAATCTGCTTATGCCCCATGCATATTTATACGAAGCTGTAACGATAATTCCGTTAAATGTCAACTCATCTCAGCTCAATCCAGAGTGGCACCTATCAAGCTGATCACCATAGCACGACTAGAGCTCTTAGCTTGTACGATTGGCGCTAGACTAGCACATCGTGTTAAGGAAGATTTGAGACTGGAGACCGTTGCTATTTACTATTGGAGCGATTCCATGGATGCATTATTTTGGATCAAAAAGAAGGAAGACTGGATCATTTTCGTCTACAACAGAGTGAAAGAAATCCGTACTAAGTGATCCAAACTACTGGAATTACGTTCCTGGAATGGAAAATCCAGCGGACCTCCCATCCCGAGGATGCAGTCCGGAAACCTTGGTCAAATCGAAATGGTTGGTAGGTCCCCACTGGTTGAGAAAGGATCTAGAAAAATGGCCTACCTCCGAAATTGTACCGAACTTTGACATTATAAATGCTGAAAGAAAGAAGACAATAATTTCTACAGTTAATTCGGAAGTTATGACGAAACTTAATTTTGGTAAGATTTCTTCATACCGTACTATTTTAAAGGTAATATCTTGGATTTTCGTTTTGTTAAAAATGTCAGACTAAGTCCTAATGAAAGAACTTTTGGAAAAATTGCAGCGGATGAAATTAATTAATTCTTCTGAGATTAGTGCAGAATAAATTGTTCTCTGGATTAGATGACAAAAGATTATGTTTACTTCAACCAATAATTGATTCTAACGGAATCCTTCGGGTTAAAACCAGAATTCTGAAGAGAGGTGATACAGAACATTTTCGATTTCCTATTATTCTTCCTTCTGATCATCCTATTGTAGTAAAATTAATCAGAGCTAAACATGAAATGACCAATCATGCTGGAGTACAATTTTTGATATCCGCTTTACGAGAAGAATATTGGATTTTGAAAACACAAAAGACTGTCAAGATAGTCATAAGAAGCTGTGTTGTATGTCAAAGGTTCGATGCTAGTTCTTCCAAAACACCCATTGCTCCTCTTCCATACGACCGAGTAAGAGAAGCAACAGTGTTTGTAGGTGTTGACTTGACTGGATCATTGATACTGAAGGGAAATCAAAAATCGTGGATAGTAATTTTTTCCTGTGCTGTTTTTCTCGCAGTACATTTGGAATTGGTTTCTCCCTATCGACTGAAAGTTTTCTTCAAGCGCTAAGATGTTTCATTGCTAGACGTGGAAGACTCCCATACCATCTATTCCGACAATGGAACGAATTTCAAAGGAAGTGACAGATTATTCAAAAGCTTAAATTGGGATAAAATCTTAGAACATGCTAATATCCACAGGATCACGTGGAAATTTTTTCGCCATCAGCTCCCTGGTGGGGAGGATGGTGGGAGCGATTAATAGGAGTCCTGAAAAGAATCTTCGTAAAGTGTTAGGACGATCATCTCTCAGTCATGAAGAAATGATAACAATTTTGTGCGACTGTGAAGTAATAATGAATAGTCGTCCATTGACGAATGTCTCGGAAGATGTCGAAGATTTATCTCCGATCACGCTTTCCATGTTTCTTCATGAAATTCGACAAATTGGAGTTCCTGATTTGGAAAATATAGATGCAAAATCTTTGAACAAAAGGCTTATTTACAGATAAAAACTTTTACAGAATCTACGTAAAAGATTTCGAATCGAATATCTCGGACAGTTACGGCAAAATTATGAACATATAAAAGTCTCACAACCTCTGGAAGTAGGAGATATAGTTTTAGTGTCCGGTGATAATCAGACACGAACAGATTGGTTATTGGCGAAAGTAACCGAGATTTTCAAGTCTCGGGATGGACATATGAGTTTAGTTAAGGTCAAGACTAAGCTTGGAGAAGTTTTGCGACCAACCAAGAGTTTGTATCCTTTGGAGATAATATCCTCAGATGAACAGTCTAAGTTTAGAAACATGGCAAGCAGCTCTTCTGATAAGACGGAGACTTACTCCGATCCTGTTGTTCGTAATGATTCGCCTCAAGACCCTAAGAGCGAAAAGATTCCACCGATAACTACAAGAAGCGATCGAAAGGTAAAGCCTGTCCAAAAGTTTCAGTTTTGACTTCTCGGCAAATTTAAAGGTGGGAGTGTGTTGAAACTATCGCCGTTAAAACTGTTACCAAACATCACATGATTTGCGCATGCGCTCAGCCAAAATAAAACAGAACTATAACTGAACTTTAGTATTCGTAATGGACGTTTGAGTTAAAGATGTGATCAGTTAACTTCTCTCTGTGTTGTGTACGTAATTAGTTAGTAATGTAAATTAAATGTACCTTAGAAGTTAATTAAGATTAATTAAATTACCTTAGAAGCCTCTCTTTTTTTAGATGAGTAGTGCTTTTGATGTGTGCAATTAATAAAAATATTCCCGGATGTACCTTTGGAGAAGAACGAGGAAGAAGATCGACTGAAAAGGGAAGCCTTTTTTACCTTTATTCTAAGAATAGTTATCTTGTTAGTCATAACAATGGTGGCTGGAAACTTTCATTAAAACTCGATATTCGCAGTACCACTCAATAAGATTTGAGGTACACTGCGCCAAAAAAAATGAAAAAGTAAAAGGACAGTTCTATAGCTCTCGTTTTACTGGGCCGATTGACGAAATTCAAATTCTGTTTTCCATGTCTCGAAAGCGTGACTTAGGATATGTATTAGATTTATATATAGCATTGTTCTAATATAGATATTTTGACACAAAATCGGAGTTTTTCTGAAATGACCTGCCAATTTGTTTTTATATATTTCGATTCTACGACTCAAATTATGCCAAACTGTCAAGTTTTGTAAAAACCGCACGAGTAGTTTTTAAGAAATTCGATCTCAAATTTTTAGCTCCTCAATGTTAATTGAATTTGATATATATTTATTAATATCTCTTTTCTTATTACACTTACTTGATTCCTTCTCTCACAGTTTGAAATTTAGGTTTACTCCAAAAAAAATTCACCCATTTTTTATGATTTATTTAAATAATTTTTATAAATTTTTGGAAAAAAATTTTTGAGTTATAACCTATAAAATTTTTATCATTACCTTAAAGTATATGTATTTCTAAGTATACCTGCAAAGCATTACAGCTTTTTATTCACAATTTTTGAAGATATACGTGAATTTATATGTTGGCGCGTTTTGAAATTTGGCTTATTTGTTGAAAGCGATAATAACGTCTAATGTGGTTTACACACTTTACTAAAATTATTTTTGCCGCTCTTGTACAATGGAAGGGATAGGAAAATAGTACTATGTATAAGAAGTTCGCCAAGTGAATTATTCTTGGCGAAAACTGAAAAAAATTCGCCAAGTTAAATTTTTGAATTTCTCCGTAAATTTCGCACCAAATTTTACAAAATTTAATATTTAGACATAATTTCAGTCGTAGAATCGTAATATTGAAAAAAATTGGTATGTTATTTCAGAAAAGACCCCTTTTGTGTCAAAATAGCTTTGTTAGAACACTGTTATATATATAAATCTAATATATATCCTACGTCGCGCTTTCGAGACATGAAAAGCGCAATTTGAATTTCGTCAATCGGCCCAGTAGGACGGGAGATATGGAACTGTCCTCCCCTTTTTTCCCCCCGCAGTGTACGTTACCTATATGAAATGTTGCTGAGGTATTTTTCTTCTGCTGTCTCGATAACCATTATCTGTTGTAAAAGAATCATCATATTGCAGAAAGTCGAAAAAGCACATCATCTATTTACCTTTTAATAATTAGGCCATCGAATTCAGCTTAAAATTCTTTAAAATTGCTGTGCACATAATGTAAATTAGAAAATTAAATTACTGCTGGTACAAAAAATGTCCTAGTATAGTTTTTCCCCCCTTCAGATTATAACTATATTTCAGAAATTATTTACCGTTTTCTACAAAGCGAGCACATTTAAGAAAACAAACAGCTACATGTGGTTCGAGAACCGGGTTTTGGTCATACATTGTAAACATTTACTTATCAGCCCAAATGGGCGTTAGCTCAGACGGGCTACTAGTCTGGAAACGGCATTTTGCATCGAATCATTGTAAACGGCTGTATCACTTTTCAAATTTTTGCCACAAATATTATGACCCTCTATTGAAGAAACTAAATAATGAAGAATCTACATGAATGTATGTATGCATGATTTTCGTATTGTGAAAAAAAAAACAAATGTACCTAGAGTCATCAAATTCTGAATAACGTAGTCCTCCACCCGAACATGGGCAGCTGGAAGCTTGAAATTTGGAATTCATGTTATGGTCTATTTCATGTTTTGTAAAACTTTAGCGAATTCTTGATTAAAAAACTCAGAAATTTCAAAGCAAAAATGGCAACACTGTACCAAAAAAAAATTATCTCCAGCGCGCGAGACTGTCTATAGGAAATTCTAAAGATATGCTGTTATTAAATGTTTGGGGGGCCGAAACGTGTATGTGTCTGTAAGTGGGGGGGAAGAGAAAAAGCCTGTTTGGCCGTAATATAAAATCTGAAAGCTTTTTTATGTTATGGGATTTTTTTTTAATTCCATCATTATTCTTTATATATAAAACATTTTTCATATTCTCACTTTACTGTTCTTTTGATATCGAGGTAATTACATACTTTTTGTTTTCCATTGCTTATATCTGTCTGTTTGAATGCATCCTGATTTAACAAATAATCTCGATTTAACTAATTTTGTTGGCTCGAGAGATTCAGTAAATCAAGTTACTGAATATCATTTGAAACCATTTATTAGCACGGTTGCTATAAACATGCAAATGAAAAGGAGATTCATTTCATTCAACACATGGGATTCGAGTTTTAAAAAATGGAACTGCATACCAAATGTAACAAAATATTGCAAACATTCATTTCTGCTAGCATTAGCTCTTTTTCAAAAACGAATATTGTCGCCGATGCTGAAATCATATCACACAAAAACCTAGAAATCTGCAGAATATCAGCTGGAAAATACAAGTCTAGACTATTGCTTTAATTAACTACACGTTTAACTGAACATCAGCAATTTCACAACTCAGTCATTTCGATTATTTTATTACTATTATTGTTAATATTATTAGCAAAGCCATGTTGTGATGTTTTAATGTGTAAGACAAATAGTTTAATTGAGGCGTTTAAATACTTTTACCATTTTTACGTTAATGCATAATTTAATAAATTTTAATCATTACCTTTCTGTCGTTTAATCAGCCTTAGCTCGGATTTGATAATTATAATTATGAATATTGTACTAGCATACCTGTATTAATTTGATGTCCGTGCTTGAAGAATTCCACAGAGTTTTTCAAGGCATGATCCTGTGAATTGTAAAATTAAACATATATTTGTAAACAGAAATTCTAAACTTTTTGTTGGGTGTCATTTTGTAAACAGAAATTCTAAACATTTCGTTGAGCGCCATTTTGTAACCGTTCTTCTAACACACAAACGCTGGCTAGCTCTAAAAGTATTTATTAACAGAGCAGTGGAGCAGTTACAAAGAAAATATACATCAAAACAAAATATATACCAGAACGGAACATCTAACATTTAGAATTAACGTTCGAGTTAAGGAGACATAATATTGCAGATCCAATCCTCATCGCAGCTGGAGGTCGACTGACTAAGTTGTTCTCGTTGCCACTAGATGGCATTCGATAAAATGGTTCGGTTACATTCAAATAGTTCTGTTGCATACTAATTTTTTAATTTAAGATGGGGTAGCTATAATGTTTGAGCTTTCAAAAGTCTGAATAAAACTTGTTAATGTTATCAAAAATGGATTTTTATTACGAACAACCTTGTTCTTATTTTAATTGAATAACATAGAAGAAGATGGATTTCATCTCAGTATGGAATGAAAAGGAATAAGAAAGTTTACTCATGTTAACCATACCATCATGCATCAATCATCTTAAAATCAGTGGATTGCTCTATTTATATTTTGTTATTTTAATTTTAGAATAATGTTGAGTTGTACAATAATATTAGAATGGAAGCTAAGTTAAAATTGTAGTTTTAAATTCAAATATTTTGCGACAAAATTTGCGGGATTTCATGATGTATCTGTTAGGGAATGCTGATCTAAAATGTGAAGCAAATAATTCGTATTTACGGTTAATAAAACGCAAAATGTTCTATAATTTTCCTGTTGTGTAGATTTCTGAAGTATTATTTTACAATGCTTAATGATTTTATTAATTTACAGTGAACAGCAAAATTTTTATGTCCATGTTTGAGATGTAATTCTTAAATTATATTGTTGTTTAAACTTTTTCATTTGATTTGGGTAAAGTTCTTTTAAGTTAGCAGAAAACTTGTACAGTAATAGGCAGTTTTGCGTTCTCACGGACGGAGATTTTTGGGGGTCAAGAGTCGGTAGCCAGCTGCATTTTTTCGTCCCCTTATCTTGCGGGGGCGAACATGTGTTTTTCTCGTTCAAAGACGAACAGATCTAGCGGCGGCGATTCTTTATAGAATTATGGGATAAATGTATTTAAGATTTATCTGAAGAGTCGCAATCGTTAACTGATTTACGTTGTAAACATCCCTTGAAGTTTTGCGCTTGAAAATAGGGGCTTGTCACTTTAAAAAGGGAGGACTGATTTTCTTAGAATTTTGGTTGGTATTTATCGCTCTGGTTCTAGTGGTTAGAAAGGGTTACTGTTTTGTGTAGCATTGGTGAATTTTAATTTTATGGATTTTTTGAACCAATAGTAATTAAAGAGGCGGTCCACTTTTGAGTGTCCCGATTTTTTAAAAATAGTTCCGCAAGGAGATTTTTAAGATTTGATGAGATTTTGGAGACTTTTTTTAGGAGAGGGCCGGCGCCCCCCTCTCTCGGTGCCGACGTATTGGATGCGTTACGCCGAGGGCTCAATCTCTAAAATCTCTTGCTGTAGGTCAGTTACGTCCTGTAGCTCGTCAAGCTGGTGCGAGAATCGAGCAATTAATGGGAGGGGTGGATTCATCATCAAGTGAAGAATGTGGGAGCAGCGCTTGGGCGCGAAGTGTCGAACTTTACTGTTAGTTCGGAAGGATGAGGCAGAGGTGGATGTGTACGGGTCAGTTGTAGCAGGAAAGCGGGTATACGCAGCGCCAACGATGTCTTCGTGCGTGAGATAGAGGGGATAGTACCGGAAGGTAGCATCGGGATGGCATTGGATCATATAGCACAAGTGGGACACGAAGTTGGACTTGTACTTGAGAAGAATGGATCAGATGCTAATACAACCACTGTTTCGCAGTTGTGCAAGAGATGGTAAATCAGTCAAAGACGCATTTGGGCCGATCCGGTGACGTGATTCACCAAATGAGAAAGTGTAATGAAGCTGTGAAAGGAGATGGATCTGGATGTAATGGTTGTGCCACCAAGTGGGATGTCTCCATTTCAGTTGCGTTCTTTTAATGTGTCATTCGCGAAGCACACTACGTCTGGCAGTTAGTGGTTCCGGGAGTTGGATCTATGGAGCAGGTTTGATTAGTGTGGCAAACGAGTTGGAGTCATCAGACCCGCAGTTGATTTTTGTGCCAAGTTACACGAGAAGTGGAGCTGCTGAGCGAAGTGAATCGGAAGTTTTCGCCATACAAGAAGCAGTTGCTGTGAACGAGAAATTGTTCACGAAAGCCCTGCAGAAGGCAAAAGCGGAGAGAAATGGCTAGCACAACGGTCGGAGGGAAGCCATGGAGAGGAGGAATGCCTGAAACTAAAAATTATTCGTTCCAATTTCTCTTCTTTTTGTTTTACAGAAATTTCTGTACCGGCGAAGAAAAAATGCTCCCCCCTTCAAGGAAGCATGTTCTTATCCACTACTGAAATTTATCTGATATGGTGGGCCCACCACCCTAATGTATTAACTTAAATGTGAGGTATGTGAATTTCATTTTTATTTAGTTCTACAGACTATCTGCCACCACAGGAACATGTAATTTTCTTAAACAAATATTGTTGTCTCGTACGTACGTATTTTATCAAACTAACCATTGTTTCCTGCTTTAGTCACTGTAGATGACTTTTTCTGTTGAGCACCTATAAAAAAATGCTGCAGAAATTTAATGTTTACTTCCAAATAAATGCTAAGCTTTAATGTTCCTGAACTTGTTTGTTTTACTCGTAATTTAGAACACTGGACCCAATTTTAAAAATAAAACTATATTGAACGGGTTACTTCTTGTAAAACACAACGCCAAATATGTGAAATGCTACACTTATTGTATTATCGATATGGTTTTGATAATATACTTGTTTGATACACATTTATCTTACTAATATTTTGTTTTCAATATATGTCACTCCTTTCACCTTTCTGCAGTGTATTAGTTAGTGTTGATATGATTACCCTAGCAATGTTATTATAATGTTTGTACGATCATGGCACTCATGAGTAAATTAATAATATTCAATTTAAAAGTAATAATACAACATTCCTGTAAGACTTTAATAATTAAATTCAATAATTAAAAGACTATATAATGTCCCTTAAATTTCGGTTTTGTCTAACTAACTATAGTCACTAGTAAGCAAAGTGATAAGAACCAAAGATTGATATAATTTCCATAACAGTTATTAACTGTGACCACAAATCGCACTTGGTTGAGTTTTTTCTGATAAAGCCCAGAAGTTCTATAAGAGGGAATCTGGAAGTTACCAGAAAGATGGCAAAAGGACATCGAATAGAATGGGAGATATTTGAGTGATTAAAGTTTGTTTTTTGTGTGGATAAAAATTGAGTTTTATTTCACACTAAAAAACCGAAATTACTTTCTTGCCAACCCTGTATATTTGGAGGAAGAATAACTCTTTCGAAGTGGCTGCATTGAGAAAAGAGAAGATATGTGCTGATAAAAGATTTGTATACGAGCAAGGTGCTAGGAAATGGGACACCATTGTTATATACCTTCTCCAAGCATTTCGCTTCTTGAATGGAATACAAACTTATTTCAGAAAACGTGAGCTGAAGTTTCAAATACTGCATTTTCTGGAAGGCAATAAATTTCTAAGAATTAATTCCATAAAGGTTCAAGTATAGTTTTAAAACGTCGATAAAACACTAACTTAATAGCAAAGTATTTTTCTGACACTCTACAACAGTATGTGTCAGGAGTACTATATTTTGTCCCGTATTTTTCTCCCTAACCTTTTAGTACCCAGTTCTAAGAATGGTATAAATACTCGCAGAATTTTTCCTTTCCTCAGTGCGTTCAGAGAGTGAACTCTCCCTAAAATTTAAATGAATCCATCCACGCCGTGATTCTTTTCGACTTACTAACAATGATAAGTCCTCGGAAACTACCTGCGAAAGTCACATCGAACCTTTCCTTTCTAAATATTTATGCCTGCCTAACACAAAAACCGACCAATCACAGCGAAGCAAACACGAATTGACATTCTGTCTATGATTTCGCTCAGTCAGCTGCTCATTCGCCATCTCTAATTATTTATGGATGATTTCAGGCCCAAGGACTAGCGGAGATATCGAAAAATATCAAGTTACAAGGAAGTAGAAATGAATATATCTTATTAGATGCTGTAATGTTATACTATGTACTCGTATTGGAATGCAAGTTTCTTTTAATAAAGAAATAATAGTATTATGATAGTTACCTATAGTTATTCCATGACTACTTTTCATTTTTTATGTTCTTACTGTACCCGCGTCCTTTGGAAATTAAATTATTCGCATGAATTTCCTTTCTCCAGTTTCGGACCATAAACTTAAAAAGTGGGGGGAGTACGTGAGAAAATACGGTATGTTTTTCTAAATACCCAGCAGAAAGCTAACTACGAAAACGTCCATGCAGTCAGCCCGTTAGACTGGAATTGAACCCAAACTGGAAGTACCTGTGTTCAGAGACTTTACCACTCTGCTATTCATGGGCCCCTCTCACACTAATGAATGGCTAGTGTAAAAGTCTCAAAAAATGGTATACTGCTTTGTTATTTATATCAGTGAAATCATTTATCACAATATCAAAATGGTTACCGAAAAGTCAGGATAACTAATGTTAATGTACCCATGTTACAAACGACTGTTTGAGCTGCTTTTGTGAAAAGAAACCACCTAATATCCATTTTTTAATATATAAAGCCTTATCATATAACACGGCGATAAGATATTCTCCAAGATCTCTTTGTGACTGTGACTTGCGCTGCAACATGCCAGTTTTTATGCAGGCAATTTTAAAGGAGAGACCGAGGTATTTTCTTGTTTCTTAATACATGCCTTCACGGTGTAACTCAAAGCACATCCGGCTAGCAATCGGGAGATTTGGAATTCGAATCCCGCCGAAGACAGTGCACATTTGTTATGTCTCTTGATCTCATGAAACATCTAATGCTCTACAAGGTTTTCCCAAATTCGTATTAACTCTTTGCTATTAGTTATAATTTTTAAAGGACATTGTATGCCCCCGAGGAAGCATGTTAACTATTACACCTTTTTCTTCTCAAATTTAACTTCATCCTTAAAGAACTTCATGCTGCAGTTATAGCAACTTCATGCGAATATGTTGATAACTTATAGATTTCTTTCCAAAGCGCTTGGTTGTGTGTCGTCTGAAAGCTGTCCTTTTATCTATTACCGCAGTGCATTACACGCTGCGAGAAAGAGTCACTGCTGGTGCCACAAACAGATAAGTCGCTGTGGTTGGGCTTCTGTATTCCTGAAAGCCTATTACTGGCTTATACTTTAGTCGCACGTTGCTGCTAATCTTCCCTCTCATATTCTTTTGATTTACATTATTTTGTTGTTGTTGTTGTTGTGACTTATCTCACTTGACTTATCTCACTTGTGACTTATCTCACTTCTCTGACAGCAACATCAGATCAGTTCTCTGAAATCAGAGCACTCCCCCTCGGTGAACTAACGTTCAGTTGTAGTGGGTTCCTATCCCAGTATAGCAATTGTATCTTTTTTTTAACGTTGAAAGTAGCTTTGTACAAGTTCGTAGAAAATAGTAATTCAGTGAGCAATTGAGGCGTGAAGAGATAGCAATTTTGACATATTCAGAAATAATGGCAGAGTTCATGGCAATTATTAAGTTGAAGAGAAGTCCTGAAAAAGTTGAAGAAGCGGTGAAGACCCAGAAATTGTTCAGCAGTCAGGGAGTAACCAGGAGCTTGCAAGTCTGCTACTGGATGCGGAGGAGGAATCCTATTGGGTAATTGAGATCTGCAATGTGCTAGGTGGAGGGGCTAGGCTCTTTTCAGTTCCATACTAATTTAGGGGGATGAGAACAGATGAAAAAGTTAAATTAAGCCTGCTATAAGTTTAATTAATGAACAGGAAGGATTAAAAGGTTAAGTTTTCGAAATTATTAGTGCTAAGCCATACATTTTGATATATTATCAGAGCACTCCCACGAATTTCGTCGTGGCAAGGGGTCCAGATTGCGCGTGTCGTTGGCAAGAGCCTTGAGCACCATACAGGTGACAGTACAACTTTGCCCAGTTCCACACCCAATTTTGATAGAGAGCACCACAGGGGAACAGGTCTGAAGGTCTCCCACCATCAACCTTTTGAGAGGACCGTCAGCTTGCTCTATACTTAGAGTGTCCCCATATCGCACAGACAGTGCGGGATCCATGCAACAGAAGCCTTCTCTGTGCACACAGATCCATGCCTTCTCCTCGATTCGAGCCCAGGCCTTTCGGTACGGAAGTCAGCGTCACTTATCACTATCCCGTTCGGGCGGCTTACATTATGTTATGTAAATAAATGTTCTTTTTATTTTATAGTGTTTCATTACCTAGATTATTTCTTATAGGTTCTTGAATGAAGAGCGCCGAAATGAGGCATACTGAGGGACAACTGAAAACTGTTATAAAATTAATCAAATAGGCAAATAGAAACGATTTCGAATTTGAATTGTTATTAAGAGAAACAAATTGATGGACATCACTGCAATAAGTATTGCTGAAATATAAAGCCGATCGTATCCAGAAGTTCATCAAGTATAAAATTCAGCAACATTGGTATAAGCAGATTCAAGAATAAATTCGAAAGTGAAAACCGGGGAAGAGAGGCTTGGATATAAAATAGGAACAGGAAAAAAAGATGGTCTTTTAAGTCGCCTAAGTTTCTCTTATATTAGGTTAATTCAAGAACATTTGCAGAGAGACGAAACTACCCAAAACCAAACTACGCTTTGCAATCTAATCCCCCATGCTTGCAGTTTTGCTTCCAGCTGTTGATCATATAATAATTAGCGGTTTGGCCTTAAATTCCTTTGGATTTTCATATTTCTGGAACACAAATTTTACTTTAGGATAATTCATTGGGAGAAATTCCCTTGTAAGTTTTAACCTATTTGAAAGCCATCAGGGTTTACTATAATTATGATTTATAAAATTTTACCTGTAGTTTCACCTTTTTATGTAGTTTCATACGCTATTTTTTTTCATTTTTCCTGCTTTGAATGAAATAGATGACTGACGTTATAGCAATGGATCTTTTAAAATGATCAGTTTGTATTTACCTTGAAGATTGCTCAACTACCCATTCATCTTGTTTTCCTTACATCTCTATTCACCTCTTCAGTTTCTGGCTTTCGACGAAGGAATTTAATTTTCCTTTCCTTCGTATTTCTAGTGTTTAGTTTCCTTAGTTGTGCCTAATATCTAAACTGGTATAAGTCTCAATTGCCATAAAATAGACTTTAAAATAATCCTCCAAATTTCTTAGTGTAGAGATTTTATTCAAAACTGTTGAATATTCAACAAACACTTTATCTTCAGAATACTTTTCTTTCCTGAAGACTCCTAAAAATCCGCTTTCGTGTTACCTGAAATAAAATAGCGTGAAAGGTCAAGCCGTTTTTCCCCGCACAATCCTTCACCTACATAAATTTGAATATGAGGGTTTAGTATAGCTTTTACAGAACAAAAATGTTTCTAAAGTGCTATTTGCCGTTTGTGTAGGCGGGAAAAGTGGAATTAGTGTGACAGGGCGTTTCCGCCTTTCCCAGTGAACTAAAACAAGGACCATTTTAACAATTTAGTCGTTAAGAAATATTACGAAAGTTGGCATCTGTTTAGTAGCTACAATTATCTAATTAAATGATCTCCAGAAATTTTACCTGAAAAATGCAAGCTATATGCAAATAATATTTAAAAAAAGGGGGCACAGAAAATGTATTTTAAAAAAATTACAATAACAAAATAATAATTAATAAATACTCGTAAGCGAAGTTATATCAAACTATAATTATAGGTTAATACATAATTACATAACGAGAAAAGAAAATAACTTCAAAATCTTTCCCACCCTATCAAATAGTCTCTATCATTGAATACTCTGGAAATCTGTAGTCTAATTTATATGGACATTTAGCGCAATATTATGGAAACTGTAGATAAGACTAAAATTTTTTTCTCCTTTTATACATAGGATGCTCGCACATTTTTTAGATGATTTTGCTTTGCTATGAAAAAAATCCTCTGCTTGGAAATTTTTTTTAACTGCAACTATACTTTTGAAAGTATAAATTATCGTCTGCTAGTTTACAGTTTTGTTGTTATGCAAAATGGCGCTTTTAAAGGAGCGAATGGAAGGAAGGCTATTTTTATACTCTTTCCGGATAAAATGTTTCGCATCTATTTATTAAAAAAAAACTTTTTTGAAGCTAAGATAGGTAATATTGTCAACTAGAAAGGACAAAAAACGTCAAAGTTTGGATTCAAGCGGACAGTTGCAAAACTATTAAAATGCTCATTGTCTATTGTTAACAAAGTGATGATCTTAAAAAGGTGAAAAAACATAATGTGCACCGTCTTTCTCCACGACGTATCGCCGAAAGCAGAACGTGCTACAGAATTCTTTAAGAAACATTTATCCGGATAAAATGGGAAAATGTTGTCACAGTAGGTGAATCTCTGGTATATTTAAATGATTGCAATAAAAATAGATCGATTTATTATCATCAAAGAATAGAATAAAATCTTAAAACTTGGTTAAAAAAATCTAAAGAAAGTTTTTTAAAGGGATTTAAGAGTTACGCAACATAGGAGTTTGGTTAAAAGTTTCTTGTCAAAATTTTCTCGACAAATGGGAAGATTTCGACTTTTTATTCCTCGAGAAATTTTGCGGTGTATATAATATATAACGCGAGTAGAATTAATATCAATACTTTCTTTAAAAAATGCGAAAATGTGCAAATGTAAAAATCATTTGAAAGAACAATTACAGGTATTTAGAAAATTGTAAAAGTGCTCCTTGAATTCCCCCCTTTACAGTTTAGCAATGGCTTGCTCTCAAAGCTGACCCTGTATACTATGAAACTGTAATTATGTATTATTACGATAGTGATTATTAATGCCAAGCGTGTCGATATTATGAATAATGCAACTCAAATCCATCAACAACTTATGCTCACTCGGCATCGCTCTTATTGCAAAGAGATTTTCTAAATGAATATATAATTAATTTTAAAAGTAATTATTTAGAAATTTTAATTATGTAGATGAAATCATTTATTTGCGTTTTTAAAAGGAAATACCAAGTCTTCAATCCAATAGTCTTATTATGGTTTAAAATTATATTATGTCCATTTATTTGTGCCGTTTTCAACGAAACTATTATAATGATTAATTGGGGTATCTTGTCTTTTTAGATATGCTATTGCCAGCTTCGTCTTTTGTCATAGGGGTATATTATATATTTATTTAAAAATATATGCATATATCGTTCATTCCTTACCTACAAGGAGTTTGATAGTAATTTCGTATCGTCTGCATTTCAAGTAGTTCCTGCGAAAATGGGGCTTATCGAAATCAAAGAAGAGAAAACATAGCCTGGTTAACACCTGAGAACCTTAATGCTGCTTACCATCTTATGATTTCAATTTCTGTTCCGTGCAGAAGCTGGTTTATAACCCTTAAGTCCCTCCCCTCTTTTTAGCTCAAATCCTACAAGGACTATTCATTTTGAAAAGGCATTTTGCGTCGGTTCACTATAAATCCACATGGCCTTATGTTATATTTAAAGAATTATTAATAAATAATGAAAAATATGCATGAATGTACGTATGTGTGTCTTATTGTGAAAAGAGAACGATACCTAGAGACATCTAATTCCGAATAAAGTAATCCACCACATGAATATGCAGCAGACTAGCAGACTGCGAGAAAATTCATAGCAAACCCCTTTGGGAGAGCGTTAAAATCTGAAACCATTCGAATTTTTTATCATCTTGGAAACGTCTGAAGCTTACCTTTTGTTTTTTGACTACCATCATATTACTTCAGGATATTAGAAAATCCAGTACATAAATACTCTACATGATTCAGGATATCGAGATATTCCTTCAGGATATTAGGATATTTATCATCCAAGCGATATCACAGTTGTAGTCTTTCCATGAGGTATAATATCTCCTAATTTATCCATTGAAATCGCTTCATAAGGCATCAGATCTTATAGAGTGCAATTCCCTGCGGCTTGAGATTTTTAATTTCTTATTAAAATCGTATGTTTCGTATCACAGTATCTTCAAGCGCGTGTCGCCAAATCTCCAGACTTAGATTTACATTTAGAAGGACTGTACGTGAAAATGCTGATAATACATGTATAGCTGTAAAATCTGAAAGCTTTCAGATTTTATACTACGCCTGAACGGTCGTTTTTTTTCATTTATAGACACATATACGTTTCTATAGCCAATGCTACATGGGATTATTTATAAACAGCGTATCCTTAGAGTTTCCGATAAACAGCTCGCGAGGTAAAAATATTTTATTCCCTAC
>KK120808.1:395182-424949 GCA_000611955.2 Stegodyphus mimosarum
CAAACGACGCTGGGCGTTAAATTAAACTCTCTGCATATCTGGACTTGCCATTGGCCTTCCTCTAGTCTCCCCACAATTCGCCACCTCATTCCATCATCTAAACGTTGGTGGTTACTCATTTTTACTGTTCCGATGTGAATTTAACCGATTGGTGCAAGATAACACCAAGAAATTCGCCGAGGTGTGCTAGCGAACGCAACGTCTTAACCTCCACGCGCTTATAGAGCCTGTTTTTCTGCTGACTCCGCCTACACACACACGTACGCTTACGTATTTGTCGTACAAGATTTGCATTTTTATCTAGTAGTTTTTCCTTCAGTTGAGTTCTTTTCATGCAATTCGATAAAATAAGCAAATTCTCTTAATTTATTTCACCAGTATACTATGTAGTCAGGAGGCTCAGAGTTCAAATACTGGCAACGGCATTGCACATTTTTCACGTCTGCTGCATCGAGAGATCTAATGAGTCTACAGTTTCATCAGAACGAAAACAAGGAAATGTACATTCTTTGTTTTCTTCCAAGTTTTTTGCTTCAGTACACTTGGGGAAGGTCTTTTATACTTCAAGAAAAGCTTTTCTTGGAAAATTTTCGTATTGCGCTTTGTGTCTTATGTCTAATAAGGCAACCCGTAAAAGTACCCGGGCGGCGAAAATCAGGGGCGGCCGGATTTCCGCGATACCATGACTAAATATTTTAAATTCGTTAAATTGATTGTAAGTACTTTCATATGTAAGTACTTTTTATACAATTTGTCATATGTAAGTACTTAGTGAGTATGAAATAAAAGTTTTATTAATCATTGAGTTTTTTTTTTTTTTTTAAATTTGGGGGCGGCAATTCTAGGAAAGAACGAGGCCAGCCAATGGCCTAGGAACGTCCCTGCAAAAGGAAATACGAAAAGAGTATAAATTTATATGTCTTATACAGAACAAAGTTCGTCAGTAAATTCAAAACAAAATATGTATTTCTTGAAAGGATTCAGAAGAGATGTTATAATGAATACAGCTACAAATATAAAGTTCCATACAGGAATATTAAAACTGCATAATAATAATAATAATAAAAGATGATGATGATGATAACGATGTTAGGTATAAATAAATGATGCCAAATTTTTCTGAGGATATCGTTAAATATTCAACAAAATCTAAACCTCGTAATTAACTACATAAATCGCAAGATTTCTTTGAGTAAAATCTGCTGTTCTGCAAGGGCAATTTTCCTACATGTCTGCTAAATTTGAAGCTCATTCTCTGACGCAGGCGATATTTCAAACATGATATTTTTTAAAGCATTGATTTTCTGTAACTATAGCTACGAGGAAACAGTCGCAGAAAGAAGATCTTTAAACGTAGGTACCGGAATAGCAATGCTGTATTGCTTACTTTGTTTTCGAGAGAAAATGTGATCTGCTTTAAAATATATTAAATATATATTATTAAGATATATTTAAGATAGTACTAATGATGCTATGAAAAGTTTTGATAGCAAATTTTTAGCATGCTGTAGAGTCATTAGGTTACTTTGAAGCAGGAGACGTGAAAATTATAGTACCGGCCAAGTATCACTAAGGCATGATAAAAGATATTTAAATTTGTCTTTTCTTCGGTCTTTTGTTTCTTTAACTTCCTGCGGTTATTATTGTTAAACCAATGACGAACAGCAAAGTGGATATCAATTGTTACCTTGTCTCCAGACCATAAGATATAAACAAACCGTCTCTAGCGTGCTACAGGTCATTCACATGAACAACAATAAAGCAATAGCAATAAACAACGTATTTAATAAAATTACTATTCTTAGACTAAAAAAATTTTTTTTGAAAAAGTTAACCCTACAAAGAAACACAACATACATCAGCGTAGGGTTAAATTGATTTAATTACTAATCAGTAAGGAGTGCTATATTAATATAGAGCCTACTTAAGGTAGTTTACACAGCGTTCTTTCAGGTGCCAAGGCTCCTTAATAATGGGACCTTAGGCGATAATTGATGTCTTCTAACAAATATGCTAAGTTTCAAAATGTGCCAGTATATAAATTCACGTGTAATCTTGAGAAATAGTGAATAAAAAACTCTTTTTTACTTCCTTTTACGAAAGAAGTATTGTAATCGCAAGAAATTTGGGTATCATATTTCAACGAAAATATCTATTTTGACAGGTATCGAATGCAATTTAAAGATGTTTTTGAGTGACTTCGATATGTAAGGACAGAATAAAGGACTCTTTTCCCCAAGAAAAATTATAAAACTGATTTTAAATGGATTTTAAGGAGATTTTTTTCATGGCGTCTGTAAGTACGTACGTACCTATGTATGTATTTCGCGTAATTCAAAAACGAGTAGCCACAGAACGTTGAAATTTTGTATATAGGCCTGCTATAACACGTAGATGTGCATCTCTTATTTTGGTTGCAATCGGAAGCTCCAAAAGCATATAAATATATATATATATATATATATATATATACAGGGTGATCATAAAGAAACTTTGCCAACATCTGCACTTCTAGCGTTCGTTCCGGTTAACCGATCGAGATGAGATTGCAAATATAGCAATACTGCTATTCGGAGCTATGCGCTCTAGAGTCTGTGAATGGCAACACAAATGCGCTCACGGTTACGGTTATAGTTACAGAAACTCGAAAATATCGAATGACAACGCCAACTTTTTCCGATCGCAAAATGTTCAGCCCATGCGAAAAACGTTAAATAAAAAAATAGAATTGGAACGGTACCGATATGTCCAAAAACTGGCGTGTTATGCATACACAACAAAGAGTTCTGAAAACAAAACACGATCTGGGAGCACGCAGAAAATTTGCATGTAATAGAGGTAAGATACCAATCACAAAACGCCGATCGGCAGATATTCAGCGTAAGAAACCGATAAAGTGGCAGGCGGATACCCGAAGTCATCATTTGGGAACTCGCACATGGCGACGAAATTACTCTTTCTGGGAAAGTTCGTGGTGAATTGATAAAACTGTATTATCAAAAATGGGATAAACGCTACTACCGGAATTGCGTAGGCGAAATACACTCAATGACATCGTTTGAATGCAAGATGCACCTTCAGCGAGGTTTGGTAAAGGGTCCTGAAACAGCATTTTGGTGATTGCATCATCTCATACCATTATCCTTTCCCGTGGCCTCCGCGATCCCCCGATCTGACGCCTGTAGATTTCCGGTTTTGGGGATATCTCAAATCCAGAGTTTACCTATGCAATCCTCAAACTTTGTCGAATTTAAAGGATTCTATACCGCATGACATTGCAAACATCCTTCATGCCATGTTGCGTTCAGCGGTATTGTCCACCGTCTCCCGATGTACTGCATACTTGCCTGTGATGGCACCCATGTGGAAAATGTTTGATCTAAATAAAGATATTCTTTTATCCGATATGTATTGCCATCAGTGATCGGTGTCTTGTCTCTGTCATACGAAAATTTTCTGCGTGCACCCAGATCGTGTTTCGTTAGCCCGTTTTCAGAACTTTTTTTGTGTATGCACGCCAGTTTTGGGACATATTGGTACCGTTCCAACGCTATTTAGGTTTTTCGCATGCGCTGAACATTTTGCGATCGGAAAACGTTGGCGTTACCGTTCGACATTTTTGAGTTTCTGTAACTATAACCGTAATTGTGAGCGCCCCTGTGTTGCTGTTCACAGAGTCTCGAGCCCATACCTCCGAATAACTATATTTGCAATCTCATCTCGATCGGTTAACCAAAACGGAACGGACCCTAGAAGTGCAGATGTTGGCAAAGTTTCTTTTATGACCACCCTGTATATATCCACTCTGTTACTCAGCTCAGTGAGCTCAATTTTTTTATTCTTATATGTTGGTAAATTGTGCTTTTTTTGCTTTAAAAATGATTGAATTATGTTTTTCTTATCTTCCTTTAAGGTTTTTATGCCTTTAGTAAATCTGCATGCAAGATTTGTAGAATTATCAACAATTTAAAAGTTTTTAAGTGTTTACGCCTAATTATTTTTCTCATGGCGGGCCATATTTGCTTACGTTTGAAACTTAGGAGAATAGTGGATTTGTTGCCAATCTAGAGAAATTAAGCTTCGCAACAACAAAGATAAGGCGTTCTTTTATTGTTGCGAATTAAATCATGCTAAATCCATTCTGGAATTTATTTGAAGTGTGTAATTTTTAATATAGATACCTTGAATTTTTAATGTATTTTTGCCTTGTCGCGAACTGAATTAATTGAACGAGAAACACTGAATCGTCTATGAAAAACTGTTTCTTTTTTGTTTGTTTGTTTAAATTCTTTTACACATCGTTTTAGATTTATTATAGTATTTAAATAGAACATGCGGCATCAATTAGATAATTCTCCAGATGATATACGTAATTTTTGTGGTTTCTAATTTATAATTCTGAGTTATTTGTGAATGAGATGTAACGCTGTTAAGTGAACTTAGCACCAAAGTATCACTGTGATAAACAAATATACTGAATTTTAAAGAGTGCATTTATTCTATTGTGATTTATGCGCTATCCACGAAGTAGATTTAATTCAATCCAATAAGTTTAAATGAAGTGTGGGTTGGAAAAATGCGTATAATATAATATTCCGTACAAGGAAGTCATTTGGTGTACACATCAGACTTTTTTTTTTTTTTTTTTTTTTTTTTCTTTTTTTTTTTTTTTTTTTATTTTTTTTTTTTTTTTTTTTCTGCAGGTATGCTTAGAAAAACATCCATTTTAAGGTGATGGTAAGAATTCTGTAATTCAAAATCTTTTAGAAAAGTATATAAAAATTACTAAAAAATACTATTTCAAAAGTAAATCCGAAAATATCCCCGAATTTCGTCTGGACTGTACTTAAATTTCGAACTGGGCCAGAAGGAATCATGATAGTTTAATAGAAAAAATAGGTATTAATAAACATATACCGCATTCAATTAACATTCAGGAGCTAAAATTTTGAAAGCTAGTTTTTTAAAAACTTTTCGTGCAATTTTTACAAAACTTGCCTCTTTGGATTAATTTGAGTAGTAGAAGCGAAATATGGGAAAAAAATCGGTAAATCATTTCAGTAAAAGTTCGATTTTTGTGTCAGAATAGCTATGATAGATCCATGCTATGTATAAATCTAATATGGTATATCTTAAGTTGCGCTTTCGAGGCATGAACGCAAGTTAAATTTCGTCAATCGGCCCAGTAGAATGGAAGATATAGAACTGCCACTTCCTCCCCCTTCCCCTCCATTTCTTTTTTTCTTTTTTTTTTTGTGTGTGTGTGTGTGTGTGCAAAGTGTACACGTGTATATAATTAGTTCCTTTAATAAATCAAAAGTAGTAATACCGTGTACCATTTCTGCTGAATCAGACCAAAGGGAGATCTAACAGTATACTGAAATGTAGCTGATCTGATAAAAAATCTTCTGATGATGTCGCATAAATTAGCAGCCATGTACACTGAAAATCACCTAAATAGTTCTCATTTTCAAATTCCACATTTCGTGCCCTCATATTTTTCTGTTTACTTTTATATAACATAGGACGCATCAACACAATTTTAGGGCCACTTGATAGCCGCTGACTTTTCTTCATGCATTTCAAAGACTAGATTCCAAAATATACTGTTTGACGTTTAAACAAAACATTCGTACTGTGGACTGACTGAGGATTGTTAATTCTTTCGACTCCTGTTTCGAAACGCTCTGCAGTCTTTGCCATCAGAGTTTTAGATAGAATTACTATTCAGAGGAGATGGACGTAATCGATCATGAATCTACTTGCCTTCCAGAACAAGCTTTGAAAGGCGGGCCCTCTTCCTTTACTTATCGACCCTAAATCTACCCTTTCAGTATCGAAGGGAAGGTGTAAAGGAACTGTAAATCTCCTTGCAGCCCCTAGATGTCATTTGTCACTATGTCTTGTCAGTTACAAAGTTCCTTTAATGTATAGTTCCCCTGATAATTAAGGATCATCAGCTCTTTCCATTCACCGATTTTCTAGGAGAATAGTCTGTGGAGACAGTCTACAGGGAGCCAGGTGTCATAGTGTTAGCAATGGAGAAAGAAGTGAAAATGGGAGTTAAGTATCTTTCTTTCCATTTGCTAAAAAGGGAAGACTGGGGATAGAAGTTCTCCTCCCCCCCTCCCCTGTAAACTTTTGTTTAAAAGAAATTTTTTTACAGAATTATTGACGCGTTTCTTCCAGAGGAATATATTTTTTATCAACAGAGTAGAAACCGAAGTATCAGTGTTTTAAAAAATCTGATGCGGACACCACACGACTTCCCTATATGGAATATTAAATTATACACATTTTTCCCGCGTTTCAGTTAAACTTATTTCCTCGAATTTCATTACAGATATATTTCTCATGCAGTTAATTCAGTTCTCACTTCGCGGTAAGGCAAAAATACATAAAACCTCAAAATATCTTTATTAAAAAATTAAAAGTATGGAAAAAATATAAAACATAAATACAGTTAAACCAACTTAAAGAAAAATTTTTAAATTAAAATTAGAATTTGTACACAAAAACAAGCCAGTCCGCCAGCGAAAAAGAAAGCAGATTTTTCGGTGCATAAAACTGAAATTTTAATTTTGGTGCCACTTGGCCAAAAGACACGGAAGGTGCAGAAACTGCCATAACTCACTATTCTGCTAAGTTTCAAATGTAAGCAAATATGGTTCTATGGTAAAAAAATCTGATGTATATGCCACATAACTTCCGTATACGGAATATCAAATTATACGCGTTTCTTCCTGCATTTCGTTTAAGCTTATTTCTTCGAATTTCATTAGAGATATATTTCTCATTCAATTAATTCAGTTCTCACTTCGCTGCAAGGCAAAAATACATAAAAACTCAAAATAACTTTATTAAAAATTGAAAGATATAGAAAAAAAAATAAAACACCAAATACAGTTAAAACAATTAAAATAACAATTTTTACAATTAAAATTGCAATTTTTACGCGGAAAGAAACAATTCGGCCAGGAGGCAAGAAGGCAGATTTTTTGGAGAGCAAAGCTAAATTGGTCCTAGCCTGGAAAAAGACATTGAAAGCGCAGAAAGACTTACTTCACAATTCTGCTAAGTTGCATATATAAACAAATATAGTTGCTATAATAATAATAAAAAATTAGGCTTAGCCGCACTTAAACACCTTTTAAATTGTTGATAATTCTACAACTATTGCTTGCAGATTAAATA
The DNA here is from genome assembly GCA_000611955.2 of Stegodyphus mimosarum. Lineage (NCBI taxonomy): Eukaryota > Metazoa > Arthropoda > Arachnida > Araneae > Eresidae > Stegodyphus > Stegodyphus mimosarum. The sequence goes on from KK120808.1 coordinate 402,377, forward strand.
AAGGCATAAAAACCTTAACCAGTAGATTAGAATAACATAATTTAATTTTTTTAAAGCAAAAAATTCGCAATTTACCAACATATAAGTATAAAAAAAACTGAGCTCATTGAGCCGAATAACAGAAGTGGTATTTATATATATGTAATAATAAAAAAAAATGACGAGCAGGAATTTTAACGTCGTAGAAGTGTTGATCTATAACGAATAAGAAATTGGAGGCGAAGGCAGATTAAATCTTCATTTTTTATTTCCGCTTGTTGTGGCCACAATCAACTTGGCACATATAATGTGCCTATTCCAAAATAGCTCGCATTTTAGATTAATTTTCAGTAAGAAAGAAGAAAGTAGCAGACAGCAGTCCAACTAGGCCCAAGCGTAAAGAGCAAGTGCGTTACGTTGAGGGTGAAATCCCAATTCAGACTGAGTTAGTTTTGGTTTACAATGTATTTTGATTGGATAGTTAATACTTCTGAAAAATTATTATTGGTTTCTTGACTTTTAGTTCCATTTACATCATCAGAATTATGTAAGTGCCATATGACATAGATCAATCTAGAAATGACGCAGTGCGTAGAGAGGTTATTATTTTTAGAATTGAGAAGGGAAATTTACGTTGTTAATTTAATCTTAGAAGACATATTCTTTATTTTTCTTAGATATTCCCCCTCGTCAAGGAAAGAAAGGCGTAGCGACAAAGAAGGCTTTTTAAAGGAAAAGCGTTAAAGCAAATGAAGAGAAATAATTTGAAAAAATACCAATTTTGAAATTTTGACCAAAAAATACAAATTCTGAAATTTTGACCAAACTAAATACTTATATAATTGCAAAATATTAACTTATATTATTGTTTAAATAATATTTTAGCACTTATATTATTGTTTAAATAATATTTTAGAGTCCTTTAAAAATTCAGTCCAAACGTTTTTGTAATTTGCAGTCCATATAATTAAATTTCTTCAGAGAAGTCTTTGTAAAGCTTTGAACACAATATATCACAGTTGAAAAACCTTTGCACACATATTATTGATTTTGAATAATCAAAATAAATTTCAAAATTTTCAGAACACATCTATTTTTCATTCTTATATTTTAACATCATAAATTTGATAATAGTATTGCTAAAATTATGGTTTTACCAATATTGTCTTTCATTTGCAATTTCTGAATTTAACAAACTGAAAGGCCTCGCAATACTTCTAAACAAACATATTCATCATTAGGGCTAGCCTCTTGAGCTAACCAGTGTGTTTTGCACTGGTGGCTCAGGGTGCCTAGGCAGTTACTTGAAAAAGCCTCCGTTCCTTACATAAGGTAACTGGCCTTTGAGAACTGCACTACTACATTCCATAATAAAAAAATATAATAATAATAAAAAAAAATTACATTCAGTCATGAAATGAGAGCCTTCAACATTATCTTACATGAAGAGGGTAAAAGGAACAACTATACAGAGGTAATAATAGGCCTCTGTTTCGGAACCAGTACTCCCTCAACATACTTTATACCTTACAGCAACCCATAAATTTTTAACATGCATTAACCATAATTTCATATTACTTATCTGTACTAATTTCCCTTATTTTTGTATCCACTTCATTTTTAGAATAATTATAAAATTCTTATTCAAAATTTTCAACACAAATTTCAAAATATATTAATGTTACTACATGTTATAGCAGTCCTATATACAAAATTTCAACATTCTGAGGTTACTCATTTTTTAGTTATGTGAGATACATACATACATACGTACCTACAGACATCATTAAAAAAGTCTCTTCTGAATCCATTTTGAATGCTTTTTGCAACTCATTTTGGGAAAAATAATCCTGTATTCTGTCTTTACATAGAGATGTCATGCAAATCCATTGTTACATTGCATTTGATAATAGTGAAAATGTACATTTTCGTTGAAATATGATACTCGAAAATTTTCTCGATTGCAATACTTCCTTTATTTCGCAGAAGGAAGTAAAAAGAGATCATATCCTGAGCATCAAAGGATATTCCTTTCGAGTCAAAAATGTTAAAAAGTTAGAATTACGGATTTCATTCCATGTCCGTTGCAATTTAATAAATAATATTGAAACTGGACAATGATCATTCAAATTAGTTTCTTAATTATGACTAAAAAACACATATGTACATATATGTACAAACTCTCTGCAGTCTTTCCTATCACAGTTTTGGATAGAATTACTATTCAGAGGAGAAGGATGTAATCGATCACTCTTTGCTTGAAACTTAGTCGATCAAATCTGCATAAAAATTAAGAACACAGTAAATTTTAAATTAAAATTATGAAAAAATTATAAATCAAAATAATTTTATATATAAAAAAAGAAGATGAAATTGTGTTAGTAAAAATAATGAGAGAAACTTAAAAAATGATAATAATAATAATTAGCAACTTTCTCATTATAATTCTCCTCATACTGCTTCTTTGTACGAACTAAATGAAATATTGCAATAGCGAAAAATTTCGGATATCGTATTTCAACAAAAATGTTCATTTTGACCGCTCTCGATTCCATTTGAACGACGTTTTTGCATTACATCTGTACGTACGGACAGAATAAAGGACTCTTTTTCCCGAAACGGATTGTGAAATGGACTTAAAATGGGTTCAGGAGAGATTTTTTCGTACATACGTATGCATTTCGCAAAACTCAAAAACGAGTAGTCTCAGAACGTTGAAATTTTGTATATGGTGGACTGCTGTAACATTTAGACGTGCACCTTCCTTTTTTGCTGCAATCGGCAGCACCAAAAATATATAAATATATGTATATATATATAAACCCAGTCCCGGGTCGGTGAGCAAAGTTTTTTTATTCTTATATGTTCGTAAATTGTGCATGTTTTGTTTTAAAAGTGATTGAATTATACTGTTCTTATGTTCCGGTTAAGGTTTTTATGTCTTTAGTTAATCTGCATGCAATAGTTGTAGAATTATCAGCGATTTAAAAGTTTTTAAGTTCCCCTAAGCCTAACGACGCCGCCATTTGTGTGCATTTGAAACTTAGTAGCATAGTGAGTTAAGTCAGTTTCTGCACCAACTTCAGTGTCTTGCCAAGAAGGGCAGAAAGTTTTGTCACCAAAAAATCTGCCTTTCATTTATTTAAACTCTAATTTTAACTGTAAAAACTGTTTTTTCAACGATTTTTAACTCTATTTTAGAGTTTTTTTTTTTTTTTTTTTTTATTTTTTTTTTTTTTACAATTTTTAATGACGAAGTTTCGAGGTTTTATGTATTTTTTCCTTGCCGCGAAGGGAGAACTGAATTGATTGAATGAGAAATATACCTCTAATGAAATTCGAGGAAATAAGTTTAAATGAAATGCAGCAAAAAAATGTGCATAATTTAATAGGCCGTACAAGGAAGTTACATGGTCTCCGCATCAGATTTTCTTTTCTGATATATTAAAACAGGAAATCTAAACTTTTGGTTCTGTTTAATCCAAGTTAGAACAACTTTCTTTGAAGAGTAACTTCATCGCTGATGTTCACTCACGTTAAAATTCCATCAGTTATGTCTGCATGGATTTAAATTTTAATGCATATTACGGTATTGGTTTAATTTTATGTAAAATTTTCTGCTACATACAAATATTAAAATAAAATACGATAAAAAAATCTGAAAGGATTCAGATTTTAAAATCGGACAAGAGTGTTTTCAGATCATTTGGGCGATTCTTTCATATTTAGAACATGTATAAATGATTTATAAAGTGATATTCCAATAGAAAGACTAACATGACGGAGAGTGGAATTTGCTACATAAAACATGTAGCAGACGTTTTGGCCAAATAATCACTTTTCCTTTGTTCTAAAAAAGCATAATTTCAATATTTATTAATTTTAAAAATGTTAGCGCTCATCTTGGTTATATCTGCATTTTTTTGTATATCTTTTGGAAATGTTGGCAGGGCATCAAGCAATAGCAGTATGTTTTGAGAGTGATTGGAATTATGGTTGAGAATGCATCCCATTCTCCAATTCATAAAAAGTTTCGATTTCAATTGAAACCATTTTCACTGAAGCGTTTATGTAAATGCCTGCATCTTTAACGTTTTGTATGAATCATATGCCGCCCAACCGGGATGCATATTTCGTAAGTGCACATCTGTATAGCCACCGAGAGAGTGGTTTCTCGAATCGACCAATGGACTTCTAATAATACTTCTGTCATTTCACATGACCTTTGTAGCGTTTTAAGCATGATTGTTGAAAATGTTTTGCCACGTGATTTCCTGTACAAACTAAGCGACAGAGAGTTAAAAGAGAGTTAATATGTCACGAACATTAATCCTAATATCAGTGCGTGATAAGTTTCATGAAAGTGAAATGTTGACGATTAAATAAACTTATAAAATGAAAGCACTACGAGATTTTCTACTAAAATTTTAGCAGCATTTATACGCCATATATATATATATATATATAGATATATATATATATCTATATATATAACGCCGAAACAAATGCAAAATAAAACATAAACAACATGCTCTCGTATCCACAGTTTCAAAGATACAACGTCACCACAGCAATAGAAGCTCAATGGTCTATTTTTGAAACCTCTCCCTCAATGGCGATACTGATGTGCACTTGTGAATTATGCAACCGGGATAGTGGTTAGTGACTCTGACTGCCGTGGCTTGGATTCGAATCTCGGACTTGACATGGATGTTTGTGAATGTATTGTAGAGTCATTAGGTTATTTTGAAGCACGAGACATAAAAAAATTACTTCCACTTCTAAAACTTTGTAACTTTTAAAACCTGCAGGTATCTCAAAAATTTCAGAATGGCCCTTGTACGAGCAAACATCTGTGGTCGATTTGTCAGATATTGTGATTCCACGTAAAACGGAAAAGTACCAGCAGAATCGGACTCCACTGAGTCCCGATCGAATTTTAACCCTGAGTTTATTGTTTTCTGAGATTCGAAAAATATAAATAATCCCCTTTCAAAGATCCGGCGTTCCATCTTACCAAAACGAATTTCCATTGCTTCATCATCTACAGTTCCTGTCGTGAAATTTTAAGGTATGTTACAACACTAAAAGCATTCGTGTATTTATTCAGTGCTCTCTTTTACCTCTAGCGTAATCACATTAAGTTACACGTCAAATAAGATACACGTAATTAAGTTATATGTAGATTTAGGTGTCGTAATTTATCCTTTACTATTTCGTTTATAGGAAACATGCGTCTTTCAAATTGCCAAACGCTTATTTGGCTGGTCAAGATTTGCATGATTTTTGTTTTCTCGTAGACGTGATTTCAAGGCAAAACCACTCAAGAAGAAAAAAAAAAAAATAAATTACCGTTTTGTAACTACTAGATTGTACCCGTAGCCCAATACCATACATATTAAACACTAGTGTGTGATTTTTTTCTGGAAAAATAATGATCCATCAGATTATTATTTTCCTGCTTTATTTTTTTCTCGTGTTCTCGCAAAATTTCCACGCAACTGCCACTTTTATTTCATTTATTCTTTTGACTTTTCCCGGAAACGAGCTTTGTGACGTTCACTCTTCACATGACCGCCAGAGGGCTTTTTGAACAAAAAGATGTTTCGTGCTTGGCTGCGCCAGGTACGCGAATGGCATCTTCAGCAGGGCTACCATATTTGATTTTAATCGCCACGTAAAAACGGTTAACTTCTCGATGTGAAATGTTGGCGTCTTCCTGGTAGTTGCGCGAGCTATTTCTGTTACAATTGAAACTTCAGAAAACAAATCATCCACGTATGATACTTTGAAGGATAGAAATGGCGAATAAAAAAAGTCTAAATATTTCTTTCGAATGCAAAATAAAACTTGATTTACAGAATTTTATATGCTTTGGATTCACAGTTAGCCTTGAATAAATGGAAAATATTAAGAACGAACGATTCTGCGCTGAAGTACGTAATATATGGTACCGGAAATAATCACAATAATGTTTCAAATGTTCCGAAAGACTTTTTATTAGCCTTGTGAAATGCTGATGTTTAACGTTAAGTTTAGTGAGCGTTGATAATAAATGGTATAGACGAAAGCCTAGCATAAAAAGAATATTCTGCGTAACGAACGCATGTGCGACCAAAAAATAAACAATCCTTGCATGAATTTTGCCACGTAATAAAAGAATTACTATGTTAAATTTGATTTACTTTCTGTTCTAACGGGCTGTACACACACGTACACATTTAAACATTCATACACACACACACACACAAACACACACAAAAAAAAAAAAGAAAAAAAGAAAGAAAAAGACAAGAAAGGTTAGAGGTTAAATAAATAGTATAAAGAGCAGAAGACGAGAGGGTAAATAAACACATTCTTAATATTTTAATTGCTTTCTGAACCCTCTTTGATCAAGAAAAAACATGAAAGTAATCTATTTCGTTAAACGAAGATGTGTATGATAATCTTTTAAACATGAAAAAAAAATCTGATGTGTACACCATATGATTTTCTTGTACGGAATATTAAATTATACGCATTTTTTGCTTCTTTTCATTTAAACTTATTTCCTCGGATTTCATTATAGATATATTTCTCATTCAATTAATTCATTTCCCACTTCGCGACAAGGCAAAAATACGTAAAACCTCAAAATATCTTTATTAAAAAATGAAAAATATAAAACATAAATACAGTTAAAACAATTTAAAGAAAATTTTTACAATTAAAATTAGAGTTAGTAGCAAAAACAAGCAATTCGGCCAGCGGGCAAGACGGTAGATTTTTTGGCTGCAAAAAACTGAAAGTTTACTTTTAGTCTCACTCGGCAAAAAGAAACTGAAGGCGAAGAAACTGACTTAATTTGTTGTGGACACTATGCTGAATCAATATATGGGATAATTCAATAACTTAAATGATAATTCCAGAATAGATTAAGCATGATTTAATTCGCAATAATAAAAGAAGGCGTTAGCTCTGTTGTTGCGAAGCTTAGTTTCTCTAGATTAGCAACAAATCCACTATTCTGCTAAGTTTCAAATGTAAACAAATATGGCAGCTATTGTAAAAAAAATCTACTTTGAATTTTGAAAAAAATCTTTTCACTATATTGCATTATCATCGAAAACAAGTGTACAAAATTTGAACTCGATAACTTATCAGGAGTTAGATTAAAAATTAATTGTGAAATTCCATTCATATTAAAACAACATGAGTTAACTAAACCGAAGCTTATAGCAAAACGTTCCTCTAATTTAGTTTATGAATCGTCTATCTGCTTACAAAGAGGATTCGCATAAAATCAGATATTGACAAAAATCTGTCACCAATACAGACATTCGATTTAATATTTATAAAATATAAACTGCAGATAAATTAAATAAAATAGGGTGAAAGAAATTCTCTTCGGAGGTACATAAATAGCAATAAAATCACGTTGTATTAAAACAATGTTATAAAACATTAGTCAGTTACTATTTAGATTAAATTTATTTCAAATTAAGTTATTTTAAGTCGCATATATAGTCAAACCTTGCTACGAATATTATACCGAGGTATGAAGTTATCCTTTTAATAGTATCACATTTTTATTTAAAGTCATTGCACACCATTCTTTATTTTCATTGCGTGCAGCATCAGGTCTGAAACATACACTGGTGTCCAAAAGTTAAGCATAATTGATAATTATGTGAATAAAGAAGGAAATGTAAATCAGAATGGTGGGAAACGTGATATGCGAGTGTAAAATGGTTATAAAATAAGGAAGCAGATCAAAAGAACGATAATAATTAATTTTATTATCCAAAGTAGCAGTTTGAAAGAAAACTGAGAATAGCAAGGGTTCACACTTTAACGAAAAAATAAAAGAAAACATTAAATAAATTACTGATGCTGCAGTTTAATAAGGCGTGTGGTCACCTCTGATAGCCAAGCACGCTGCACAGCGATTTACCATAATTGCTATGAGATGATGAATGAATTGTGGGCTCAAAGGGTTCCAAGCTTCTTGAAGAGTTCTCTTCAGTTCTGTAACGGAGCTTGGTGGGTGCGAAAGGGCTGAAATTTGTCTCCCGAGCATATCCCATACATGCTCGATAGGATTTAAATCAGGGGAGTTCGTAGGCCACGATATGCACTGGATGTTTTCCTTTCGAGGAAGTCATCAACCAGCACCGCTCCGTGACATGGCGCATTATCATCCATTATTTTGAAGTCAGGACCGACAGCACCGCGAAACAAGCGAACATAAGGCTCAAGAACTTCGTCTCTGTATCTTTGACCAGTCACAGACCCCTGTCAAAGAAATGGAGGTCTGTGCGGCCGTCCATCATGATGCCTGCCCATACCATTACTCCCTTGATGGAAAATAATGTCTTTCCGATATGTTTCTTGGTTCAAAACGTGTTCCACGTTCTCTCCATATCGTTACCCGGCGAGAATCAGTACTCAGACTAAACCGGGAATCGTCACTGAACATCACATTGGCCCACTCTCCCACACTCCAATGTTGATGTTTCAAACTCAAGTTCAAACGAGCGCGTTTCTGCGCAGACGTGAGGGGAATGCAAACTGTTGATCTTCTGGCATACAGGCCAGCATGATTGAGTCTCCTGTAAACAGTTTGTCTCGAAATTCGTATTCCTGTGGCGACTGTGAGCGCCGAACCCAGTGCTCTGGCAGTACTGCCTCTCTGACGTCGCGCACTTATTACCAGATATCGGTCTTGGCGAGGGGTTGTGACTCTTGATCGACCTAATACTGGTCGTCGGGTAACATCTCCCGTTCTTTGAAACCTCTGCCACAGTCTTGAGATTACAGACTGGTTTACATTCAGAATTCGAGACACTTCGGTTTGTGATCTTCCGGATTGCAGCATTCCAACGATTCTTCCTTTCGCAAACATCTCCAATTGTCATCTTTGTGCCTTCATTCACCTTGTTTGACGGTTAGGAACGTTCTTTCACACAACAGTTGCCCGAAACTTGTCTGAACTGCCTATGCTGCGTGAATCGGTTTCTCTGCGTTCCGACATGCGCAGGAGTTTCGCGCAGGACGTGGTCGACTGAAAAGTTTTGCATAAACCCAATGTTTATTCTTCACCCAATTAATATCCGCAAGAAATTTGGAATAATTTTATGAATATTTACTCCATGTTTTTCGCATTTTACAATTTATGCTTAACTTTTGGACACCAGTGTACACGTAGGCTCACTTACACAGTGATAGTTAACCTAGAAGTCTCTCGTGGCCCACAGCGTCCACGGGCACTGATGTACTTTAATTCAAATTTAAGTATTTGTTTAAATTTACTGCTGCATCCCACATTATTGACCTGCGGGCTGATCGCAAGTGACACTCAATTTGTAGGTCACCAGTAACTAATTACCCTGACGGGTACTAATGTACTCTGGTTAAACTTTAGTTTGCTGTGTTAGTGACTATCAGCTGCGTTAATAAGTGACTATCAGCCTGCCGTTGACCAAATCCCTTGAAGGTCATACTGGTAATAATCTAGCTAAACGGTATTATTTTAGATACATATAATTTATAATAGGTTTTAAACATGAAATAAATACCTATCCAAAGTGTCCATGTGGGAGCTTTGAATGTAGCGTCCACGATTTTCAGAAATAATTCTCACTGAACGACGCCATATTTATCTTGCCTCTTCTCTTGGAAAGATACTTTACGTCACTGTTGTTGTAAATTGTGGCCTTTGATTGTGTTCGCAGATGACGACTCAAATGGCAAAGATTCTCTTGGTTTCAAAATACGTCCGGCGCCCGTGTCAGACATCTTATATTTACTTTCATACTCGGAGAAAATTAGTGTTAATAAAGAGGAGGTGCAGGCATAGGTGGATGTAGGCAATCCTGTTTCAGCCGCACTCTCTTAAGATGAGCACGAAATAATCGAACATGTACTGAGAAAGGAGAAGGATGGCAAGGAGGAAGACGACAGGCAGAGCAAAACGTTACGTGGAAAGAAGCTGACGAAAAATTGCATATTTCATAATGTTCCCTGGGCATTGTTTATCTGTGTGTGCACATGTGACGTTATGAAGCTTCGTTGCCAGCGAACTTTTTAAAAAATGGCTACAATCTTGTAAGTAGGCAGACATTCGAAGTTATATGCTATGGTACTAAGAAATTCGTAACCTTCATGTGGTGATAAATATGGAAATTTTAAAATATTGTTTAATTTTGTTTTTCTGAATTATCAAAACATTTTATGCGTTTTAATTTTAATAATCTGTATTATTTTCAATATTATTCCTTTCACTGTGACCGATAGATCAAAAACGCTCCCGACAAACTTTGCATATTTCAATTTCTATAGACCACAAAGTAGAAATAAGTAAGTATTATTCAACTATATATTCAATTATCCGGAAACTATATATTCAGTTATATACTAAAAACTGGTCCTGCGACTGCCAGTTAAAATGATCCAACTGTACCAGAAGGAATTATGAATTTCCCTCCTGCAAATTTACTTTTTCTTAACAAACAGCAATGAAATCCCTGCACGGAAGCTTCAGTTTTAAACGGCAAATATCCTAAAGTTTTCACAATCGAAAACCGTTGGAATTTAATTAATATGCACATAATTTATAAATGGCTTCCTTAGTGCCTTAGTGGTGGATTTTTTAAAGAAGATTGACTCATATTCCTGTTACACACGAAGAAAGCCTCGAAAACCTCGCTCAGCCAATCCATTAACCAGGAATCGAGCCAGGCGAATAAAACGCTGAATACCAGTTAGAATTGCCTGTTTTCCGCCTTGTTATCCTTATTTCCACGAAACAAAACAATCTCCTTTATACAAATAAATCTATATATTATATCATATTCTAACTTATGTAATTGTATTTGTTACTTTTAACTCTTATTTCACTCATTAAACTAAGCTATATTAAAATAGGCTTCAGTGTCCGAAGGGAAAAGGTTACTTCCTTCCAAAAATGATCTTATATATCTCTGCAGCTGCGTAAGATTATCAAAAGATTTCAAAAGGTTTCAAAATTATCCGTTCTCATTTCTATTTGAAAACCTTAAGAGTCTCCGAAACTGGATAACCTAGGGCTTCACCTGTAGGGGCGGGTAAAAAAGAGAAACAACCATCTCTTAACAGACGATACAAGGTAAACGCTAAGTGCTTGTAATTATTCAACAAGCACCGACGGTAAAGTGCCATTTTCTATTCATTAGTTCTTTACTTGCCCGTGACCTACTATTGAAATCTGGCTAATTACATAACCATCCATAAAGAGGTATTCCATGATACACCTTGTTCATCGGGAATGCTGGAAGCAACAAGTTTTTTTTTTTTCTTGATTCGCTTGTTGTTTTTATCCTATTTTTTCAAGAGACCTATTTTTTCAAGGGGCAACTTACTTTTTCAAGGGGCTAGTTGTGTGGTTACGAGTGATAAAAATGCTTGTGAATATCGCTATGTGATAATAAATAACATAAGATGCTTTTTGTATTATCTCCAATTCATGAAAATGTACTTTTTACTTTTCTAATCCAGCTTCTTTTCCGTTTAAATTGCTACCTTTGCGAGTCTGCGAAATATAGATGTCTTTCGACTTTTCAGCTTTATGTTTGGTCTATTTCGTATTATCTGACTCATTAAAGTCAAAGATTTCTGTGAAAGCAATATGTTTTTTTTTTTTTTTTTCCTTCTTTGCTCATTTGAGAGACTTTCGAAAAAATCATGCACAGTTATACTTAATAATAAATACACTGTTACTTTTTAATACATTAAATAATCACAACGACTAAAACACGAATAATACTCCAATTTAAAGAAATAGAATTCTGAATATGTGACAAAATAGTTATTTAATCAATTGAAGGCATTGCAGCGAGTAATATTACACTATTTTGTATTACCTACTCTACATATAACAAGTCCCCCCCAGCCGGGGTAGTGATTAATCAGTCTGACTACCGAAAGGCCGAAGTCGAAGGGCCCGGGTACCGAAGGGCCTGGGTTCGAATCCTGAGAAGCCATAGATGTTTGTAAATGTATAGTACCTGTGCGGCATGGGGGCACTCAAAATATGCTGTGAACCGGAAGTCCGCTCGAGAGTAAGGGAAGAAGGATGGAAGACATCTTCTCCTGCTCTCAAAAACGAAGAAGGTATCACTCCTATTCTTGGTAAGGGAAGAAGTATTTGAAGGTAAGGGAAGAAGGATGGGAGACCTTGGACCCGTACCGCCAGGGTACTCCTTCAAAATTGGGGTGGGAAGGGCGAAACTGAGCAAAGGCATACTATCACCTGTATGGTGCTCAAGGGTTTTGCAGACGACAGACACAATCTTGCCTCCTTGCCACGATGTATTTCGTGAGATTTTTAAGTTTTCGAACGAGCGATCAAACGACGAGTAATCGACGAATTAATGGATTGATTACGAATCCGGACGAATTAATAGATGTGATTAAAAAAAAAAAAAGAAGAACATTCTAAAAACATTTTTATCTCCAGCGCACGAGACTCTGTGTCAGAAATTCTAAAGATATGCTTATCTTTAACATGTTGTTGAACTGAGTTTTATGGTTTTAGTACGTAGAACATGATATTTAATAAATAAAGGTAACACATAAAAGTTAAAAAAAAAAAACCTTTGGTCGTAATTTAAAATCTGAAACCTTTCAGATTTACAATTTTGTAACAATTTTAAATAATAAACTAATTACTTTTATTTGTTCCATCAAGTAAATAAAGCTTCATTGAAAGGTGATACGTACTAATTTTCAGTTCCCTTAACTGTCGTTTTCTTATGCAATTCTTGGTACTTATTTGCTCTGAGGTGCAAACTCATTTTTAAAATTTAGACGGGCACGTGGAGAAGTAACGTGCTCGTCTAAATATTGCAATCCAGTCTATTGTTCCCTGTACTTCTTTAGAAATGCTTTTGAGGTATGGTAAAGTCAAGTTTCTTAAGTTGATGACGTATCTCAAGACGGCTAGAGATATCTTTGCTGCTACATGATGACAGTTCAATTCTTCTGCCTGCCATCAGTGCCATTTTTGAAGCATTCATGAAAGGAAGATTGTCAAAATGCCTTTTAAAATACAAACTGCAGAAGAGAAAATATGTCCATGAAGATTCATAAGACCGAGATTTCTTTTGTGATATTTGCAAAATATTGCAAAAGATTTAATTAAAAGTTAGTGAAAAGTATGCAGGTATTACAAAAGCTGTCTTTAACATAAGCTTTTGTTTGGGAAGAGTTTGAACATATATTATCTCATGCTATCTTCCTTTTACTTCTAATAAACTTCTATTAAAATACCTTCTATTATTCTTTTAAGCAGTTAAAAGAATACAAATTCTATACATTCTGCACAATAAATAAATAAAGAAAGAAGGAAAAGAAAATCTGAAAGGTTTTCAGATTTTAAATTACGTCCAAAGGGGCGTTTTTTTTAACATTTTGTGTGTTACCTTTATTTATTAAATATCATGTTTTCCCCACTTAAGCCATAAAATTCAGTTCAAGAGCAATATCGCAAAATAATTTTAAATTGAGAATTTCTTTAGAATTTCCTATACACAGTCTCGCGCGCTGGAGATAAAAATGTTTTTTCTTTACAACGTTGCCATTTCTCGCTTTGAAGTCCTCGAGTTCGTTCATCAAAAATTCGTTAAAGTTTTACAAAATATGAAATCTATAATAAAACAAATTTCAAATTTCAAATTTGGGCTTCCAGACGCCCATATTCGCAGCAGGATCACGTCATTCAAAATTCTATGTCTCTAAGTACCGTCGTTTTATCACACTGCAAGAAACACATACATTTATGCACATTCTTCATTATTTAATTTTTTTTTAAATACGATACAGACGATAATATTTGAAGGCAACAATTTGAAAAGTGAAACAACGCTTTTAGTGAGTCGACGAAAAATGCCAAAACGAGATTAATAGTTCTTTTGAACATATTGCCGCTTTGGACTAATAATAAAAAAACTGAAAGTTTTCAGATTTTATATTACGCTCAAAGGGGCGTTTTTTTAACATTCTGTGTCTTACTTTTATTTATTAAATATTATGTTCTTCGCATTTAAAGAGTAAAATTCAATTCAATAGCAATATCACAAAAAAAGAAACCTCGCGCATAAAATATCCATCCTTGAAAATACACGCGATGTTAATGTTACTGGAACGCTTTAAAATTGTTGAGTTTGTTAATCAAAAATTCGTTAAAGTTTTACAAAATATAAAATAGGTAATAAAACAAATTCTAAATTCCAAATTTGGGCTTCCAGATGTCCATATTCTAGTGAAGGACTGCGTTCTTCAAAATTTGATGTCTCTAGGTACCGTTGTTTCTTCACAGTGCGAGAAACATACATACATTCATGCAGATTCTTCATTATTTAATTTCTTTATAATACAGGGCTCTAATATTTGGTAGCAACAACCTGAAAAGCGAAATGCCGTTTATAGTGAACCAACACAAAATGCCAAAACGAAATTAATAGCCCTTCTGGGCAAATTGTCCCTTTGGGCTAAAGAAAAAAAAAAAAAAAAAAAGAGCTTTATACATCCCGTTCTACTGGATCGATTGTTGAAATTTAACTTGCTCTTTTCATGTCTCGAAAGCGAGACTAAGGATATATCCGATTTATTTATAGCATTGTTCTAACATATAAAATCAGACTGAAGTGACGTGTCAATTTTTTTTCCCATATTTCGATTCTGCAACTCAAACCATGCAAAAGTGCCAAGTTTTCTAAAAGTCGCACGAGTAGTTTTTAAAATATTAGTTCACAAAATTTTAGTTCCTCAATGTTAATTGAATTTGGTGTATATATTTATTAATAACTCCTTTTTTTTTATTAAACTTGCTTAATTTCTTCTTTCACAGTTCGAAATTTAGGCTCAATCCAAATAAAATTCACATATACTTTCCGATATATTTTTGAAATTTGTAATTTTTAGTAATATCTGCCAATTTTCTAAAAGATTTTGAATTATAACTTATGAAATTATTACTATCACCTTAACGTATATGTATATCTAGGCATAACCTGCAAAATATTTTCCTAGTTTTTTGTTCAAAATTTCTCAAGATATACGTGAATTTATATATCAGCTCGTTTTGAAATTCGGCATATTTGTTACAAGCGATAATAACGTCAAATATGACTTAATCACTTTTTTTTTTAGTCCAAAGGGGCTTTGTTCCTGAAGGACTATTATTTTCGTTTTGCGATTTTGCATAGGAAATATTAAAAGTCTGTATCACTTTTCAAACTGTTGCCACAAAATATTGCAGCCCTGTATTATATTTAAAGAAATTAAATAATGAAGAATGCGCATAAATGTATGTATGTTTCTCGCATTGTGATAAAACGACGGTACCCTAAAGCCATCGAATTTTGAATGCCGTAATCCTACTGCGAATATAGGCATCTGGAAGCCCAAATTTGAAATTTGGAATTTGTTTTATTACCGATTTCATATTTTGTAAAACTTTAACGAATTTTTGATGAACAAACTCGAGGATTTCAAAGCGGGCAATGGCAACGTTGTACAGAAAAAAACATTTTTATCTGCAGCGCGTGAGACTGTTTGTAGGAAATTCTAAAGATAGGCTCAGTTTAAAATTATTTTGCGATATTGTTCTTTAACTGAATTTTATGGTTTAAATGGGAAGAACATGATATTCAATAAATAAAAGTAACATACAAAATGTTTAAAAAACGCCCCTTTGGACGTAATTTAAAATACTTTTTTTTTTTTTTTTTTGAAGAACGAACGATGCACCTTTTTCCCGGCTTGTGCCCAATGAAAGGGAAAGGAAAATAGATTACCAAGAATTTCGAGAAGGGAATTATTCTTAGTGTAAACCGAAAAATATGTGAGCCAAGATAAGTTTTTAATTTCTGAGTAAGTTTGTCACCACATTTAACAAAATTTAGTATTTAGGCATATTTTGAGTCGTAGAATCGAAATATAGAAAAAGAATCGGTATGTCGTTTCATAAAAATCCGATTTTGTGTCTTTTGTGTCATAATACGTATACTTGGACAATGCTATACATAAATCTAATACATATCATAAGTCGTACATTCAAGACGTGAAAAACGCAAATTAAATTTTGTCAATCGCCCCAGTTGAACGGCAGATATAGAACTGTCTCTCTCTCTCTCTCTTCGCCCCCCCCTTTGTGAGTGTGAGTGTGTATTTGCAGGGTGTACAGGCTTTTTATCAGACGTATCTTATGAAGCCTAATTCTTCCATTAAATATTCCGAGATAAATAGAGTTTACCATTTAAATAACATCAAAATTTTCATATACAATACGTATACATTTATCTCTTTCTATTTGCATCAAATTGCACATTTCGAAATTTGTGTTCTTTTACCTTGTCTAAAGGATATTTCTTTCCTTTACCTTAACGTCATTACTACTAGGAGAACAGAGCGTTACAGATTCGAACTGAAAAGAGATTTTGTTCAGTCGAGTTACACTGCTCAGCTTTAAATACAGTGATACAACCCAGATGTTTTAATACAAATAAAATTTCTAACAGTGTGAAGGAACCATGAGATGTCACACGTGGAAAAAAAATGATTTTATGGTAACAACAGCCTACTTCAGATGCCTCATTATCACCTAGGCCTATAAGGCTACGGCACTAGGTCATAAAATCCTCAAAATTCTCTTACAATTCTTCATAATCCCACTTTTTATCCGTGCTAATTACTAAAAAAGTAAACGTTAGAGGAAGATAGTTTGTAAAATTTTACATTAATTACCAAATATATTTACATTACATGTTTCTGTAGATATGTATTCACTTTCACAAACACTTGGAAGACTGTTGATTATCACCGGGCTACTGCCGAAGCAATGTTGCCGGTTCATGAAGTAAAGCCCTATGGCTCTAGATGAGCTCTAGACGTGGAGAAATCTCAGATGAGAAGTCGGAGGAAAGGAGAAAAGAAAAGGGGGGCCAAGCAGGAACAAAGCAAAACTATAACAAAATCACAAATTCAGATGAGTGATGAAAAACTCCTAAAGAACAAAGGAGCTTGGAAGATACAATTCAAAACTATATACAAAATGCAGATACAGTACGTACAATGATACAACAATAAAAACAACCAATATCAATGCAATACAATAATTAACTACTACAAAATACAACAATTTTCGAAACCAGACAAATTGAAAGTAAAGACAACCATTGACCGAGGAGCAACAAAGAGAGTGCTGGTCGTCTCACAGATTGGTGCGAGCAGCAAGTGGTCTGATGTATCGATCTTCATATAGGACTTCGTAATTGAAAACTTGTCAGTAATTCACATAGTCGTATTGGACTGCTTTGGAGAAAACATTTTTCGTTGGTTCTTTTTAAATTGTCCTTGATGGTTTCAAGTTTCAAGTCCCTGTACAACAATTCGTTTCGGATGAGATAATCAGCATCGGTAATAATACGAAGAAACTTGTTTTGCACTATTTGCAGCTGATGGAGTTGATTCTTAGTGGCAGTATTCCGCGCTGGAGCAGCGTAACAAAGGATAGGACGGATACACGTGAGGTATATGAGTCTTTTAGTGCGCAGGCTAAGGTTAGAAAATTTTCCAATGACTGAAAGAAATCTGTTCATGATACCAATAGCTTTGCTCTTGACACTTTTAATGTGATTTGACCATGTCAGCTTTTCCATTTAAGATAATTCTTAGATATTTTGCAGAAGTGACTCTCGGGACAGGTTCCTGAAAACGTAAGAGCTCCTTAAAGTTGATATGCTTTTTGTTCTTGCGGAGGATAAGAAGTTGAGATTTACTAGTGTTGATCTTGACTCTCCAATTTGTACACCAATCTTCTACAGAAACACTTGGAAGGGAGATGCAAGAGGCCTTAAGCAAAATGATAGTCCCTAATTTAATAATAAGCATGTTAGAAGAATTATTGTCTGCTCTGCTACCAAAAAATTAACAAATACTTTTTCGTGTAGAAATTCTCCTGATTGATGAGGCCATCTATTCATATTTACCAAAAATAATACGTTAATACAACAGCTATGACATTTTTGTTTTTACTTCCTTGTACAAAGTAAAGGAAGTATTGTAATGACGAAAAATTCCGGATATCATATTTCAACGAAAATATCCATTTTGACCGTTATCGAATGCACTTTAAGGATGTTTTTGCGTGGCGTAAGGACAGAATAATGAACTCTTTTTCCCTAAATGAATTATAAAACTGGTTTAAAATGGATTCAAAAGAAATTCTTTTTATGGCGTCTGTACGTACGTCCGTATATATGTGTTTATCTCGCATAACTCAAGAAATAGTAGCCTCAGAACGTTGAAATTTTATATGTAGGACTGCTATGACATCTAGTTGTGCATCTCATCTTTTCGTTGCAATCGGCCGCACCAAAAGTATATAAATATAATTGGTTTAAAAATGATTGAATTATCTTCTTCTTATCTTCCGGTTAAGGTTTTTATGCCTTTAATTAATTTGCACGCAATAGTTGTAGAATTATCAACAACTTAAAAGTTAACCAGAATTTTTGTTTACCATAGCAGACATTTGAAACTTAGCAGAATAGTGAATTCAATTTCTGCACCTTCAGTGTCTTTTTCCCGAGTGGAACCATAATTAAACTTTCATTTTTGTGCACCGAAAAATCTGCCTTGTTGCCTGCAGGCTGAATTGCTTGTTTTTGCTTACAGACTCTAATTTTAATTGTAATTTTTTTTTAATTTGTTTAATTGTATTTAGTGTTTTTTTGCCTATATTTTTCAATTTTTTATTGAGATATTTTGAGGTTTTATGGATCTTTCTTTGCCGCGAACTGAGAACAGAATTAATTGAACGAGAAATATATCTTTAATGAAATTCGAGGAAGTAAGTTTAAATGAAATGCGGCAAAAAATACGTATAATTTAATATTCAAAGGAAGTCATGTGGTTTACACAACAGATTTTTTAATTTCTAGCAAAACATCTGCCACACTCCAATAAAACATGCAGCTTCTCTGAAACCAACAGATTTACACATCCTAGTTTACTTTCTGATACTTGTCAGTGAACTTCGCCGAACTTTTTTACTCCTACATGAATGTGGTCTTGCAGAGCGATCAAAAGTTCGTTTCCTTGATGTTGAGCCAAAGAACTTAATAGAAGTTGTTTAGTTGAGCCTACATCTTACTGCCGGTCTGCCCTTCAGTATTCTATTATATCAGGTCATGATATGGGTGATGATGGGATGGTGAACAATCCTCCTGTTGTTGAAGTTTTTGTGAAAGCCTTTTATTATGCGATTGGCTGAAAAGTCACGCCTCACTTTTCTTTCCAGAAATGGTTTGTTATTTTTATGCTGAAGAAGTTTATAAATCTATTATCTTGTTGAAAAGACAGTCGCTCTTCCCCCTTTCATCTGGCACATACTCTCATACTTGGCATTCCATGTAGAAGTTCTAAATCTAGAGGCGAAGATGACTGCGGAATATTGGAAGGGTCTTCTCCTGGTTCTTCAACTATGGCTGCGAAATGTTCGTATTTCTAATCAAAAATGTTTCTTGGTGCACGTGAGACATATTGCGAATAAAGATGATATTATTGCATCTCAAATGCAGTGGTATAGATTAAGTGTCCCTCAAGAAAAGATTATTTTGTCACAGACTTTTACCATTTATACGTATAATTTATTTCCTAAAACCATCAATTTAATATGTTATACATTTTAATTATCAGGTATCCTATTTTTTAATTATTATTTATGTATTAGCATCTAGAGAAATAAAACTGTTATTAATTTAAGGAAAATATTTTAGTCCATGTTTGTTTACAACTGCTTGTTTTGTTTAAGGATAGGGCAGTCCTTAACATTTGATACAATCCTTAACATTCAGACCTCGTAAGGGTAAAAATACAACAAAGTAAAAAAAAAAAATGCAACATGAGAATTTCAGGTAACAGTCTAATCCCTGGAAGAGTTTATCATTAAAGTTTCACATTTTTTACAAAATAATTTTTAAAAATTTAAATAAAAAGATCTTAAAATTCAAAAAATATATATATATAATCTATTTTCACATTCTATTTCGAGTTTAATGTCTAAAACAATGTTAGGCTAAATAGTAAGATTAGATTGTCAATTTAAAAATTAATTTATATGGAATTCAACATGTACAGCTTGAAATTAAATCATTAAAAACTGCAATGCAGGGGGGAAAGTAGGGGTGAAAAGTGCTGTAATATTATTTCATGATAAATCACCACTTGGAGACTTAAAGCTAGATGTTAAAAAAAAAAAAAAAAAAAAAAAAAAAAGAAAGGGAAAATATAATTATTCGAGATGTCGCTATCTATGCAGTTATTTCAACGGATCGCTTTTGCACAGGGCGTGCAACAAATGTTTTCCTCGTATAACCATACTTTTATTTTGCCAAAACATGAACATAGTTTATTGAAAACAATAAACACGTCCAAAGATTTTTTAAAAAAATCATTCTCGCTGTTTACAAAACTACCCCAGAAAATCTCTTAAGACCTCCCCTTCCTCCGGCAATAGCTGCTGTAAAACTTTTAACTGGATATGCATCTGCTTCAAGCTATACTAGAAGCTTTTCCCCATAGAATGTGTTAAGGACAAGGAGGTAAGAATTGCTGTTTCCATGGTTAATGGATTCAAATCATCTTTGAACTTGCTCTGGAAATTTCTAACAGAAGAATGGACTTTCTTCCTTTAAGATTCCATCGGGCTTTCTTTTCATTCTTAGTCTCCACTGGGTAAAATCCATACATAGCCAATGTTGGACGTTAGCTATAAGAGGAAGGCACTTATTATAGCCAACGTCTTATAGAAAGTGCCTTCCTCTTATATGTCAAGGCACTTATTATAGCAATATTTGCACTGCAAGGCCTATTACGGCGTTAAGTTTATAAAAATTATTACTGTTTTCAGTTTTTGTTATTCAGGTATGCGAAACATTTTTGGTCGGAATTGGTATGGTATACAACCTGCCATCTTATGTAGAAAAACGTCTTGCCGATTTTTTTTTCTGAATATTATTTTCGTTTGTTAGTTTGTTTGTTTGGAAGAGATTTCCCACCAGTATGCACGGAACTGTTATTGTTGTGTACAGACTTTAGGATTTTTGATGCTGAGAGACATGAAAAATGAACAATGCCCTCGCCGGGACTTGAACCACGGACCTCCCGAATACGCACCGAGTGTGCTGGCCATGTGCTTACACTACGAAGGCATGCAAAGAAGGCGGGAGAAATATCTTATATACTCCCCCTTTAAAAGTGCGACTGGGGATTAGGGGACCCAATCGCCAAATCCTGGTGGTGGAGAATCATCATCCATCACCTTATTTTTTTTTTTTAATTCGGGCACCACTGTAGAAACATTAGAAATTTTTTTGGAAACACGAGATGTGAAAAATGAGCAATGCCCTCGCCGAGACTCGAAACACGGACCTCTCGAATACACGCCGAGCGTGCTGACCACTACACCACGAAGGCATACTAAGTGGGTCGGAGAATTACATTATAGTTGTTTAAATGGACGGATACTTGCAACTTATTGCATTGGTTGAGAATGGCCAATACCCATCGGTCATTTAGCATCAATCTATTCAAATTCCTTACTTTCACCAATTTTCAGTTAATCTTTAAATTATTATTCAAAAATAATGAATTATTTTTCCTGGTAAAACAATTATCTCTAGATTCCATACCAATCCTTCTCAGAATAAGTTGGCTGAATGAAACATAGCTGCAGTATCATTCGATCCATGACTACATTTTGTTTCTGTTGAACATATTTTTAGTCCAAAGGGGCTTTGTCCCTGAAGGACTATTGTTTTCGTTTTGGCATTTTGCGTTGGTTCACTATAAACGGCGATTCACTTTTCAAATTGTTGCCACCAAACATTATCGCCCTGTGTTACATTTAAAGAAATGATATAATGAAGAATCTGCATAAATGTATGTATGTTTCTCGCATTGTGATAAAACGACGGTACCTAGAGCCATCCAATTTTGAATTACGTACGTTTCCACCCGAATATGCGCATCTGGAAGCCCAAATTTGGAATTTGGAATATGTTTTATTATTTATTTGATATTTTGTAAAACTTAAACGAATTTTTGATGAACAAACTCAAACGATTTAAAAGCGAGCAATGGCAACACTCTACGGGGAAGAAAAAACATTTTTATCTAAAGCGCGCGGAACTGTGTATCGGAAATTCTAAACTTATGCTCATTTTAAAATCCTTTTGCGATATTGCTGTTGAACTGAATTTTATGGTTTAAGTGCGAAGAACATGATATTGTTACGAATTTCAAATTTATTTGGCTATTTATTTAGAATTGTAATTAGATTTGCTTCATGTTGCCTTAGCAACGCAGACGATTGTTGAAGAGAAAGCTACGTCAAAAAAATAACAATAAAAATAAAAGAGCGCGTGCATTTAATGCTTAATAAATAAATATCTCGTAATTACTGTTGCCATCCAGAAAAATCTAGAAAAATCGAGATTGTTCTACTGATAATTAAAAAGCTTATAAAAGCCGAGGTGAAACAGCTCATCTCAGTTAGTTGTTGTTGTTGCTG
>KK120808.1:443616-466211 GCA_000611955.2 Stegodyphus mimosarum
GAAGCATCTTAATGTTACCTCGCGAACATATTTCTTTCATTTTCAAAAAATACTCATCTAAAGATTCATTAGGCATTAATTTACGCTTACACAACATTTCATGCAATTCAGCTGAATTAAAAGCTTTACCAAATTCAAATTTCAAAAGATTTTTTAACTTACGCCAGTCATTTATTTTAGGTTCACTCTGAACAAATAGTTTCGTTTTACTTTTTAATGATCTTTTAGCGAAAACTAATTTATGCAAATCACTTAATTTTAAAGAATTTATAACATCTTCAAATTCATCAATCCATTTAGCCACATTGTCATATGCATTACCAGAAAAGGGATTAACAATACTTTCAATATCCGAAAAACTAATATGAGGTTTAAAATAATCTTGAATTGGAAGCTGCACATTGTTATTTACTTGAGACGCGTTAAAACCAGGATTGTCTCTTTGATTATCATCAAGCATTACTTTAGAAATTCTATTAACAGTTTCGTCTTCAATATCACTATTTTCTTCATGCAAAATATTTTCAAATAATACAGATAAATCACATAGAAAAGAGACAATTCGGGTTACTACTTCCGTTTTCGAACCCTCTGAATTTATGCATAGTACATTACAAACTTTAATTAGCTCATTTAAAGTAAAGTCATTCTGTACTATATCTAATTTCTTGTTAAATTCTTCAGAATCTGGTTTAAATGTAAAGCCAGGAAATTCACGTAATCTTTTCCTATTGTTTCTATCGCCTTCAGTGTTGAAAATAAGTTTATGCAAAGTTCTGATTTCAGAAGTTTTACTGTTCTTTAAAGCTGCTTCCAATTCTGGAATTTCAACTAACTTCATATTGAAAAGAAAGTTTTCTACTCACCCGACAGATGAACGAGCTGGTAATCCAAACACCATGAAATAGTAATCCAAAATTCGAATAAGTTCGTATAAGTTCGTAACACAGTCGGAA
The DNA here is from genome assembly GCA_000611955.2 of Stegodyphus mimosarum. Taxonomy (NCBI): domain Eukaryota; kingdom Metazoa; phylum Arthropoda; class Arachnida; order Araneae; family Eresidae; genus Stegodyphus; species Stegodyphus mimosarum. The sequence continues at coordinate 444,573 of KK120808.1, forward strand.
TTCACAGTTCAATTGAATTCATAATCACTAGAGCACTTGTAGTCTAACAAATCGCAGTTCACATACTCAGAACACTCCGTTAGGTTCGTGGTTGATTCGCGCCACTGTTGGGGGCCAAAAATTGTAGGATTACAGGATCAAGAGCACGAGATAAGTATAAAGTAAATTTATTACGAAATTACTAGTATGAATGAAGGATGATAAAAGATGGGATGATAACATGATAAACTGACATAACTAAGGATAACCCCACGACTAAGAATAGTCCAAGAATTGTTCATGTAATAATCAACAATTCACAGTTTGGCTTATCTTGTCGAATCTCGGGATTCACATATGCTGGTGGATTCTATAACACCACTGGGACATCATCCCTCCTCAAACTTCCTGGAAGGCAAGTCAACCTCAGCTTACAGAGAAGACGTCTGTTCTCGTCCACGTTTGGAACTCGTCTGCTCCACACCACCTCTGGTACTCGTCTGAGCTGTTTTGCGCTGCGCTGGGCTGGCGGCAGATGACGTCACCTCGCTGGCGTTTCTGATTTCCCATGTAATATTTTAATGCGTAGAAGGAACCCAGTACTTTTAATTTCCGGCAGTCAAAGGGCCTTTACTGCGTTGTTAGAAAGATGGGTGCATAAACCAAAAACTTCCTGACAGGGTCGTTTAGAAACATAATTTTATTCCATGATAATGTCCATTAAATCAGCTTTTTATAGACAAAATAGTTCTAGGTCTAAGTTAGCAACAATAATAATTATGTACACGGGTTTTTAAGGTAAAGAGCAATATAGCATAGCAGCACCGAGGTTTTGCATGGCAGGAGAAGTTCAGAAGAAGAAGCGACGTATTGCTTGAGAAGTAGTATTTATACTAGGCAGGTGCGTATGTACAGCTAAGCTATGATTGATTAATTTAAAGTTTTAGTTCTCTTTACCAAGCAGCGTTATGTAACATGAAAGAACTCGATTTTGGAAGAACAGATGAACTAGGAGAAGAGGAGGAAAACATAAAATTTAAAATAGTGAATTTTGAGGTTGCCAATCATTTCTTAACGAAGCCATCGTATTTTCTTATATCTTACACGCATATATATTAGTTACATGAAAATGCAAACATTAAATTATGTGCGTAGCAACATCTCAGTCAATTTTTTCGTACAGGAGTCAAAATTTTTGTGTTTTATTCTGTGCAAAGAGTACGAAATTTTCCTAAATATAAGTATACGAACAGGAGGACGCGAACAAAGTTAGATTGCGTAAATTTTATATAAAACTAATTTTTTAATTTAAAAATGCCAAAACATGCATCTTTGCATCATTTTAAACGTTTTTATTCTGGAAACATATATCTTCATTCAGTGGTTGCGAAAAGAAAAGCCGGGTAAGGACTTTTGCAGACATGGTGTATAGTGGTGACTAATAGATAAATCTATGAAGAAAAGAAAATGCCATCTAAAATATATGTATGAGGAAGGGGGATAGACAGACAGTGATTTTGTATAAAAAGGTATTTTGATTTTTATATGAAATATCTGGCTATCTAAGTTCCCTCCTTAATGTTAGCAAATGAATAATTAAATAATTACAGCAGATAAACAAGGTAACAGATAAATGTACAAAAAAGTGTTATACTAATCATGCTTCATGATACCGATGAGAAAAAAAATCTGATGTATACACCACATCACTTCCTTCTACGGAATCTTAAATTATACGCATTTTTTCTTGCATTTCATTTAAACTTACTGCATTGAATTAAATCTTACTTCGTCGATAGCGCATAAACCAAAATAGAATAAATGCCTCTTTAAAATTCACTATATTTGTTTATATAGCGACAAATATAGCGACACTTTGGCGCTAGGTTCACTTAACAACGTTACATCTCATTCAATTTATAACTCAGAACGCACAAGAATTATGTATATCATCTGAAGAATTATCTAATCGCTGTGGCATGTGCTATTTAAATACTATGATAAATAAAATGATGTATAAAAGAAATTAAACAAATAAGCAAAAGAAACAGTTTTTCACAGAAGATTCAGTATTTCTCATTCAATTAATTCAGTACAAAGCAAAAATACATAAAAACTCAAAATATCTATATTAAAAATTACGAAGTAAATCTTAAACACTTATTTCCTCGAATAAATTCCAGAATGGATTAAGCATGATTTAATTCGCAATAATAAAAGAAGGCATTATCTTTGTTGTTGCTAAGCTTAGTTTCTCTAGATTGGCAACAAATCCACCATTCTGCTAAGTTTCAAATGTAAACAAATATGGCTGCTATGGTAAACAAAAATTAGGCTTAGTCGCACTTAAACAACTTTTAATTTGTTGATAATTCTACAAATCTTGCATGCAGATTTACTAAAAGCATAAAAACCTTAACCGGAAGATAAGAACAATATAATTCAATAATTTTTAAAGCAAAAAATGCGCAATTTACCAACATATAAGAATAAAAAAACTGAGCTCACGAAGCCGAGTAACATAGTACGTGCGTATATATATATATATATATATATATATATACGTTTGGTACGGCCGATTGCAACCAAAAAGGGAGGTTCACGTCTACATGTTATAGCAGTCCTATGTACAAAATTTCAACGATCAGAGGCTACTCGTTTTCGAGTTATGCGAGATACATACATACATACGTGTACGTACGTCTGACATCATGAAAAAATCTCTTCTTAAGCCATTTTAAATCAGTTTTATTATTCGCTTGGGGGAGTAGAGTCCTTTATTCTGTCCTTACGTACAGATGCCAAGCAAAGAACATCGTTAAGTTGCATTCGATAACAGTCAAAATGGATATTTTATTTAAAATATGGCACCCGGAAAATTTTTGTGATTGCATTCCTTCCTTTACTTCGCACAAGGAAAGAATAATGTGGAAGAAGGCAGAACTGAATTTAAATTAAGGACATAAAGCGTATTTTTGAAAAATATTTACTTTTTTCATTTTTATTGCAAAATGGATTTTACTAAAAAATAATTCTCGTAAATATGAACTTTTTGTAAGCTTTTATTTAGTTCACCCATGTTGTTTGTAGCTATAGTCAAAAGCTTGTCATCGATCTTTAACTTACCTCAAGCTAAGCTACAAAGTTTCAAATTTTCAACACATGCTGTCTGATTGTGACAGTTTTATGCTACGCGGTGAAATGATTTTTTTCAAAATTCGATTTACATTTTTAAAATTTAATGTTTAAACGATTTTTCGCACATATCTTTGTTTAAGAAACAAATTTAAGAAAATTTAGAAATTTCCTGCTTGAACCAGCTCATGGAGAATAAAAAGATTTTTTAGAGGCCGTTTATATGAATTTTTTGATGAAAGAGCTGGATTTTTATTCATTTATTTATTTTGATCCTTTCACGTAACAGAATTGTTCAAAGTAAAGTAATTCATTATTCATTGTTGAAAAATGAGTTTCCAAAGGAATAATTTGGCTGATGGTCTGTCTATGAGACTCAAAAAATAAAAACAACAATTATATTTCTCGGCTCACCAATACAATAATGAGTTAATTTGTTTATTACAAAAGGAGACATCTTTTGCAGCTCGCCAGAAGGACTAGAGACAACAAGGAAACGAGGACAGTTGTTAGGACTATTCGCATTTCCTTCGCTACATACTTTTTAAAAGTAGACTTTTCAGAAGAATTAGTGCTTGGAGCGACGTGACCGACATCGAAGTCTTTATTAGGTATATATGAGATTTTGCCATATAGGAGAAAGAAAAGATTCGGGTTCGACCGCCCCACCCACCACGGAGCCCAACAAGGGAACACAGAATCCTGTGTTAGGGCTAGCCAGACCTATATGCAAACTGAAGCCCAACAGTCGGCTTTCCCGAAAGCAGGTACTTCCGACAGCTTATCCCCCAAGCCACTGACACAAAGACTAGTGACCAGCCGATTGACACCCGTGAAGACGGCAAGGTGCCTCCCGTTTAGCTGAAGCAGAGGCCAAAGCAGTGTGTTGGGGACAGTACCTGGCCCCACAACTACCAGGCCCCTCCTTTCCAGCGACACGGGTCTCCATGCACAACAAACACGTGGGCAGTTTTCTCGCCACCCAAAAATTAGAGACAAGAGAGGCACCAGTTTCTAATAACAAGCCCAAACTTCCAGGGAGGAAAACCACAAGGGAGAATGGAAGGAAGAAAACTTCAGCTTAGAGGAGAAGAGACGGAAAAGAGGATAGATTGTAGAGACATTAGGTTATTACGAAGCAGGAGTGGTGAAAAATGAGCAACGCCTTCGCCGGGAATCGAACCACGGACCTCTCGGTTACGCGTCGAGCATGCAGACCACTACGCCAGGAAGGCATGCGAAGAAAGCGGGAGAAATACCTTATACACTCCCCCTTTTAAAGGGCGACTGGGGTTTTGGGAACCCAATCGCCAAATCGCGGTGGTGGAGAATCATCATCAACCACCTTTTTAGTTCGGGCGCCAGTGTACAGACATTAGGTTATTTCGTAGTAGGAGTGGTGAAAAATGAGCAACGCCTTCGGCGGGAATCGAACCACGGACCTCTCGGTTACGCGTCGAGCATGCAGACCACTACACCACGAATGCATACGAAGAAGGCGGGAGAAATACCTTATAAGATCACTGAGGCTCCAATATCGTGACACCCGTCTCACCAAGAAGATGATGCCCTGAAGGGCTAGGGTACCTCGGGATTGCCACACTCGTACTCACAAAAAGTGAGCAACTGAGGGGTACAATAATCAACGATAGCCAATATAACTATATTAAATGGTTAGCCTAGATGATTGATTAGTATTTTTTTATTATTATTTTACTGCGAAATAACAATTAAGGCATTTCTTTTAAAAGAAAAAAGTTTAAAAGATTTTGCAGTAAAATTCTACTATACGCTGAGGCCTTGGCACGATTTTGAAAATTCTCGCCAATACCAAAATGACCCGTTTACTGCTCATCATAATGTCGCCAAATCCCGTGTGTACCGTATACTAGGATTAAATCGAACTGCACAGGCGCAGTTGCTGGAAACTTGCTTTGCCTTTCTAAAAAACAATCTGATTGAAGCTTCGAAATTGGCTCTACGCCCAGCTGCCCGAATAACGCTTACGCGATACATAATTTGCCAAGAAAGTGATCGCTTCCAATGTTGGAGCAAAAATCGCTTTTATTGGGATTGCCGTATGAAATTTCCTGAATTTTCCACATTTTGACTAAAATATTTAAATTTCCTTAATTTTTTTTGGTCAATTTTCGAATTCCCTGACTTTTCTAGGTTTTCCAGGTAGCGTGGCAACCAGGGCCGCCGCATGGGTATTAGGCGCCCCTGTTCAAATTGAAATCTGACGCCCCTTTATGGAGTTCTATTGCACACTTATAAAGTGCTGCAAATTATATGTGAAATATTCTTTCATAGCATTCTTAAGAATTATAATATTAATACACGTTTGTCTTATTAGTTGTTTATTATTTCATAAATTATAATATTAACACGCGTTTGTGATATCGTTTTTTATTACAGTACAAAGTTCGTAATCCGGAATGATCTATAATCCGGACCTCAAAGCCACAATTTTTTTTTTTTTTTTTTGCTTTACGTATATTTTTTTCCTTCCATAATAAAACATGTGGAGATTTTCACTTAAAAATTCCGATTCTTAATTTCACTTAGGCACTAAATAAAATACCTCGTTATGGGAAAAACAATCATTTGGCTCCGTAGCTGAATATATACTTGGCATACATCTCAAACCGAAACAGCTTCAGTAGTAACTCATGCAGTGATGTCTAAACTGTTTTTTATATTAGTTATTGAATTACAAGAGTATGACAACCTTTTCTGCTAACATTACGCTTGGGGATGATTATAGGTTTTTAAATGCGCTAAGACATGTTGACGAGGAATAATTCAACAAAAATTTCTTTTCATATGTTAAAAATAGATTTTGTTAATGAAACTCATAGGGCAAAAGAATGCATTTAGAGCCATTTTAATTCAGAATAACTGATATGTTATTCGCCATAAACACAGAAGCTGCAGCAGAATATGTCGGCACCGGATGAATTTAGGAAACACAAAATTTCTGGAATTTCGGGAAGCACCGAGCCGCAAAATTAAGGGATGAGAAGTTATTTATAATGCAAACTTTTCGTATCCTTGGCACAGCAATTACAGGAACTTTGTAATTGAACAAGAAATTAAGTCTGTTCATAGAATTAAAGAGAAAGTATACTAGGAAAAAAAAAGGCTTAATATTTATTTGTTTACTTTATTAAACATTTTCAATGTACGTTGAAATTTTGATACCCTTTAGATCATAATTGCTCTTTATTTCATAAATTACAATTTCATATTTTTAATTGTATAATTTCTGCATGCCATCTTACCAGATTTAAATTGATGAGCTATAATCCGGAAAAACCCCTAATCCAGAATCGCCGAAGTCCCGACGAGTCCGGATTACGGACTTTGCACTGTATTTCATAAATTTTAAAAACAAAACAATGATAAAACATTTTTTAAGTAAAGTATAACAATTAGAAAATATATTCAAATATTGATTCTCCTAGCCTTAGCAGCTACAAACGGACGTATCAATTCCTTTATATTTAATTTATTCAAAATTTCGCTCTCTATGGATATAATTGATAAGTCCGATAACCTCTCCTGCGCCATGGTAGATCGCATATAGTTTTTTATAATTTTAAGTTTCGAAAAACTTCGTTCTCCAGTAGCCACCAAAACTGGCAAGGTTAAAGAAATCCGTAAAGCTATTGGAATATTCGTAAATGTATCGATAAGATTGTTTTTATAAATATAATTTAAAACATCAATAGGTGACATATCCTCTTTGGTAAAACATCGCAAAGATTTTATTTCTTCGAATAAATTTAATCCATCAATGTCCTTTTCATTAACATTTTTAGTATTCGTTAATTTTTGTTCTAATTCTTTACAATGTTTTAAAATTTCATTGTCACTCCAGTTTTTTAAACTAGGTACACAGTGTACTTTGAAGTAATTGTAATGTTCTTCTAACTCACAGAATCTTTCAGTAATTGAAGAAATAGCAGTGTCGAATATTATATTGCAAAATTCAATCTTAAATTTTTGTCTTGGATTGTGGATTGGTTTGTCGGTTTGTTCATCCTGAAAAAGTTTCTTTTTAAACCTGTTTCGACTTTGTGGAAAATCAGTATCCACCCCCAAATCATCAGCAATGATACTTGCATTGGCAATTCCATGTTCATACGCTTCATCTGATCTACGATTATTTAGTTCTGATATGAGATTTTGTAAATTGTCAGTCACGATTTGTAAATCGCATTTAGAATTTTGCATTATTTCATTTACCACATTTATTAAATTTAAAATATCGTGCCAAATGTTAATGGAACAAATGAATTTAAACAAGAAAACCTTCTGAATCAAATTTTTTGCTCGAGTTCTTGATTCCATGTCTCTTGCTTGATCTTCTTGAATATTTATTAACGCTCTCGAAATTCCCTTCAAATCGTTTTTCAATGGTCTTAAAGCTTGAATTCTACTTTCCCATCTGGTGTTGGAGAGTGGCTTTAAAGTTAGATTTTCAACATACTGTTGCAAAATAGACCAACGTTTAACGGATGAAGAAAAGTAGTTGTAAAGCTCCTGCACTACTCCGAAGAAATTACCTGTTTCGAAGGAAATTTTAGCTGCATCATTTACAACTAAATTTAGAGAATGAGCAGAGCAGGGGATATAGAGTGCCCTTGAATTATTTTCAATAATTTTTTGTTGCAGTCCTTTGTGCTTTCCTCTCATATTGGCACCATTATCGTAAGACTGGCCTCGTAAATCTGATAAATTTAGTTCTAACGATTTTAAATGTCCATTTATGAATTCAAACAGACCCTGTCCAGTAGTGTCGTCGACAAATTGAAATCCTAAAAAATTTTCTTCAATTTGGGCTTTATTGTTTTCATTCTTCTTATAAACAAATCGAATTACAACAGTCAACTGTTCGGAATGACTGACATCCGGTGTAGTATCCAGAATTAGTGAGTAATATTTTGACGATTTAATTCCTTCTCATATAATGCTTATAATTTCATTCTAAATTTGATCGCCTAAGTAATGAGCAAGGTTCTTCTTTTGAGATGTTTGAATTTTGTAGAGATGTTCAGCGATCAAATTTTGCTATGGTTTCAACCAACTTCAAAAAAATTCCATTATCACTATGATACAACTCTTTCGAAGAACCTTTAAATGCAAGGCATTGCTGGGCTAAATATTGAATTAAATAAGTAAGCCGTTCAATAACCGATTGCCAGTAAACCTTTTCTGCATCATAAAGTCTTTGTTGAGCTGCATCAATACTAAATTAATCAATACATAAATTACGCAGACATTTTGAGTTCACTGCATTTTGAACTATGTTTAAGGTGAGCTGCACTGCTTTCATGTGTTTTCAAAATTTGGGTTAAATGTGCCCAATCATTACATCCATCCTTAATAAGCTGTGAATGCTTCTCACTGAATAGTTTACATGGGAAGCAAAAAACTGCGTTTCGGGATTTTGAATATACTAAATAATTTCTAAATACTTTTTCTCCATTCGGTAATGTTCTATAATAGAACGATTCTGAAAACTTTCTGCCAGAATTATCTCTCGGAAAATGTTTGGTTATCAAGCGGGGAGGGCCATTTTCAATTAAATAATCTATAATTTTTATAGAAATTGTATCAGGCCAGGTAGCTGGATCGTTTAATTCAAAATCTTCGTTTTGAGATATTACGTTATTACCAAGCGAATTTTCTACGTTAACATCTAAGTTTTCTATTGGTACAATCGTGGTTTCTTCTTGATTATATTCTGATGAATTTACATTTTGAGATAAATTTTCATTACGAAATTCCAAACCAGATGTTGATGCTGATGATCCTAGTTCAATGGCTTGTCCTTCTAATCCTATTGTGTTTCTGAAATATTTATTTAGAGATCCCACCAGCTTCTGATTAGCTTCCTCTCGTTGCAATTTCCTTTTTCTATTTTGTGCTCCAGACTTTTTTCTTTTTTTGAGACTATGTTTCCAAAAAAATATTTATTGCACTCAAAAAAATCAATTTTCATTCCATATACAAAATGCATTATATGATTTTCTCTCAATGAGATCATTCCGCAAGAGAAGAAGAGGGAAAATGTGGTCACGTGCTCTAGTAACAACAACATCCGCATGTGTTATGTTTACAATGGAGTCGATAGCAGATATTCCACTGAAATTAATAGATTTTTCGAATTTAGAAATTTATGATTATTACGAGAAATTAAAAAATACGCTTGGATTAATTATTAATAGTAATTTTCTTTTCAGTGTAGAACAGCAATATATGTAAACCTGATTTTATGTGTTCATTTTTACTTTTTTTTTATAAATGAATTAATTATCAGATCAAGGAAAGAATTCATAAATAAATATTAACAATCAAAACATGCTAAAGCAAGCGAACAAAAGAGTATCATGAAGATAACAATAACATATAAGAGTTACTAAAATTATACTAACCAAATAAATGAACATTTAATTAATGGATGAAATAATAACTAAAGATGAAATGCAAATTTCATGGCTAATTAAAAATAAACAAAGTTTTCGAATTTTCAACTCATCTACCACAGCTTAAGCTTGTTTGTTTACATTAGCAGTTCTTACATCACGTGACCTCCGACGTCACCGGAATGTATCTCATATACTATTTGAAAGTTCAGAGCCCATTTATGTCATTTGCTATCAAATAAAGATTCAAATAAAGAAACTAATTTGACTGAAAATTTAGAAACAATTTTTTTTTTGCGGAAAATTTATTTCTGAGAATTTAGTGTGAAATTGTTTCTTCTTTCTGCTGATTCAAAATATTTTAAGTAAATTAAACCAATATTAATACAAATTACTAAAAAGCATTTGTTATAAGCAATTGAAATATTGAAAACATCTCAGGTACATAATAATTATAAGCTTTTAATGAAAAAGAGCTATGGAGAGAGTGTAGAATTGGGTGCCCTTTCGATTGGTGAAAAATTTTGTTCAGTTTTGGCGATGAAACCCTATTTCTGGTTACAATGAGAGTTTTAACATGGTTTTAGCTTCTTGATTTATTTAATTGAAAATAAATCGATGTGCACATGGGCAAAATCAAGGCAATGTGCAGTGACTAAGTTTATGCAATTCTCTGATGTTTTTTTAAGTGAAAATAGGTCGATGTGTACATGGACACGGAGTTTGTGAACTTCTTTGACTTCTTGTTTTAGTTTTGTGTAGCGGCCATCTTGAAATTGTGTCTTATTGGCGTCAAAACAGAATCGCCAAACAACAAGGGGCACCCAATTGTAAACTTTTACCAGAGCTATAATCATTAGTAATTTTTTTAGAATTTTTTTTGTTGAAAATTGTAATTGTACATTAGAAGTAGATAAATCAAATTCTGCCCAATTAAGGGTAAGATTTGTCTGGGTTTTATAGAGCTAAATAAAAAGTTGCTTTTTGAATTATTTTGTTAATTTGAAAGATAAAAAAGGTTTTTAATGAATTGTTTCGTTTTATGAATCTTTACTACTATGAAAATAATACTAATAATATAATCTAAATAATAATCCTGTTTTTTTGAGCAATTATAAACAAAAAACGATTTGAAAACAATTAATCAAAGTACTTTGCTTGAGAAGCAATTCACAGAATGTACGCACTTTATAAACAGAGACTACGTATATCTCCTGTTAATTCAAGGGCACACACACACGGTTACGGTTAGCTCTGCCACCGTGCGTGTGTGACCTTGACCCCTTGACGTGGCGGATTACGGAATACTGATTCTCACATTGCCCTTTTTTAGGCTAAAATGGTGAACTAGAACCTGAAATAAGCAATAAGGTATCTAGTTTACCTCACAAAGTATAACTAAATCGAAAATAAAAAGATTGAATAAATTTGCATGTAGTAATCGTAATAAAGTTTTTCAGAAATGACAGCCACCTGAGAGGGTTGAGCGAGCCCATGGGCTGAGTTGTCTTACCACATGCAAAAATATCAAGAAAGAAAACTATTAAACACACAAAACAAAGAAAAAATAGAAAATAAAAAATAGCAAAATACACGTGCTCTTAAAGTGATGAAAATATATTTGAGAATACAATAATAATTTTGAATGGCGACATTTGGTTGCCACATTTAAAAAATGTATGTATATTATCATTGAAAAAAAAAGCAAATTAAACAACGACGTTGAGCCGCAACAGCTTCTCAGCACATAAATACATGCTGATACAAAACATTCCCAATTCCTGTTACAAATTTTTAGATTTATAACACGTTCCATGTGGTAGCGCGAACTCCACACGGAACGTGTCTTTATTGTTCGTATCGGCAATCAAATTTTGTTTTACACAACCGAAAACAACCCGCAGAAAGGAAAACAAAAGTAAAATAAAATTAAAATATAAAATAAAAGTAAAATCTTATTTTATTGCTTAGAAAATATAAAACATGCAAAATTGCAAACGTATAATTAACAACTTTTATTAAGTCACATTTAAATTTAAAAAAAAACTAGAAATACTATAAATTTGGGCGCCACAATTTTGCAACCCCCACGAGGCGGCCTCGGTGGCAACCATGTTTAAAAGATATCAAATGATTATGATTTGGCTTACTTTTGAGCTAACAATCGATAATAAAAAAATAAACAATAATAAAAAAATCTGAAATTTTATGAAGATTGTCAAAATGAGGTACAAAGATATAAAGATACAGTTCAGAAAAATCAAGATATACTTCTATTCTATGTTTGTGCTATTCTTATACTAAGCAAAGTATTGCTAAGGATCCAGGACATCGAATTTATTTCTCATACGATACCAAAAGTAATCGTTTTTGCGTAAGATTTCGACACACTGAAATGTAAAATCTTCTCCAAGTTTTCTGCGCATATCAAAACAAGAGTTAATTACTTCAGATTTGTGTGAAATTTTTATTTCTGCAAATTTAAAAATAGCAAGCCATAGGTAAACAGTGCACCAAATACAGAAATAACGCAACTTCTTGTAAAATACATTACACCGCAAGCTGTTATTTCAACTGGTTCTTTTTTCAGATTAATGTTAATGATATCTAAGTCACTGTGACGTATTAGATTGGAACTATTTAAAGCATTCTCATATTTAAGTTCAAGAATTCTTCTTATTTCTTTCATCTTTATTGGTATCTGAGAGGCAATAACAATAACTGAAATAATTCCAACGGAGGAGAGTACAACGACATACGTACACTCCACTATAATTACAACAACTATTGAATTTGGATTAATCGCAATAAAATATGCAAGACAAGTAAACATTTGTAAGAAGAAAATAACAGAAATTAAAAACACTGGCAGAGATAATACTGAGTTCAAATTTTCTATTATTATTATTAGCTTGGAGTAAGCTTGAAGATAATCAATAAGTAAGTCTGTTGTAATGTATTTAAGCTTTTTTTCGTACTTGGATAACAAATAGACACAATGTTTATATAAACAACACAGAACTATATTTGTAAAAGAAGGATAAATCAGGATTTGTAAATAATAAAGCTTGTAGAATACAAAACGAATGAGGCAACCTGAAATGTCAAATCCGACTTTATAACCCAACAGCCAATCAGAAGAAAAAACGTCTCCACTTAAATATAATAGAAGAACAGCTACTGCAGAAAATAAAAACAAGGAAACCCATAGTACTATGACAATAAAATTAATAATAAATGATTCATTAAAATGCGATGCAAACAAACTTGAATTAAAATGATTAATTTCTTTTAACCAATTATAGATTAATAGTTTCCGCTTGTACATACAAATCCATAAAATTGATGATAATAAACTTGAAAAAATGGAACTTACGTAAATCTGGTGAAATTCTATTTGAAAGATAACCCGTGTTAAAAATAACATGTTATATATAAATGAGAATAAGTATGCGAGTGAAAAACACAAGAAGAAGACTCTTATTAAAAAGCGAACAGAAGCAGAATGCTGGGTATCTCTGTCTACATTTATTCCCATACCCGATAATAAATTCCAAATAATTCCGTATCCAAGAAATTGAGTCATATTTGTGTCACAATAATGCACATTTCTTATTAATATTTTTACAATAAATTTTTATATGACTATGGTAAAGGTCTTTCATTGAAAGATTAAAGCAAATCGAAAAAATTAATATACAATTTTTCCATGCAATAATTCAAAATGTCTTATTACGGACTTCCGGAATAGAATCGTGTACCTTTGTTTTTCCCAGAAAAAGATTAATAACATCCTTTAGATCACTGTTGCTGTAACACATATTAAAGACCAAACCTATAACATCCTTTTTAAATAGCATCCCTACTACATTTTCTAACACATTTTTAATAAATACCACTGCTTTATAATACCTTTTCAAAGAACTGAATATACATACATTACTAGAAGAACAATTATAAACTGTGTTTTTGATAAACAGCAAAAACTGCTCTAAAACACCTTTACAAAGGACAATGTATATCACTAAAAGAATAAGTGAAAATTGCATTTTTATAAATATAACTTCTGTATAACATCTTTTCTAAGAACTGAATGCATATCAATAGAAAAACAACTTTAAATTCCGTTTATGATAAACATGACAGATCTATAACACTTTTTCTAAAAATTGAATGTATATCAATAGAAGAACTGCTCTAACTTATATTTTTAAGTAGCGGAAGTCCCCGATCCCAGTTAAGTTAGATTGAGAGTAATGCATCTAACAACAGAAAGAACGATACCGTTGTAATCCTTCTCTAATAACGATGCAAAAAATACGATTCATAGTCATACATTTTTCAGTCTGATGCGGTATGGAACTCACATAAAAAATTTCGACAGAAAAAGAAGCTATTCTCTTCTCCTTATATCAGCAACAATGGCACGGGGTTTTTAATGATTTTCGTCTTTCTAATCAAATGGTCGTAAAAGCTCAAGTTTCATCCAATACTTCACTATATTCAATTTTAGTCGCTTAAATGTGGCAAAAATTGATCAGAATTGATCAGAAATCAATAACACGAACAATCAAACACAAAGCAGGCTTTCTTTTTTATATATATAGATTTTTTAAAACTTACAAATTTTTTATAACAAACTCTACGATTTGAAAGCGAACAGTAGCACCACTTTTCGAAATAAGCATTTTTATCTCCAACGCGCCAGACTGTTGCCACTCGGAAAAATGAGTGCGAAAATTAGTGTTTTCAAAGTTTTTAATCAATAACTCGGCTGATTAAAATCTACGAAGATGGGAATAGCCGAAATGGCTTCCCACGAATTTTTGGAATCGAAAATAATGTCTTTAATGTTTGGTAATTCTATTTTTATTTCATCGTAAAACTTAAAAATTTTTTATTAACAAACTGTAGGATTTGAAAGCGAGCAGTGGCAATAACTTTCGAAATAAAGCAGATTTTCTTCTTCAGCTTGCGAAATCGTTGCCACTAGGAAAACTGAGGGCGAAAAGTATCGTTTTTACGAGTTTTTAATTAATATTTCTGATTTTAGCTACTTTTTTGTGGAAAAAAGTGGACGTCGACCTTTTCCAAGACCCAAAAAAGAATTGTAGAAAGTTTGCTGACGATAGCTATAGTAGCGACTGAGCTATTAGAGGACAAACAAACAGACTTTCTTCTTTGTATATATATAGATAGAGAAACAGTGTTGTATAACAATTTATCATTAGAAATACAACTGCAAATTTTGTTTTCATAATACTACGACTTTTCCCCAAAGAAATTAAATAAACATTTAGTAAATGTTTTCACAGAATAATGCTGCAGTATCTCAGAACATTCATCGACTTTGGATACCTAGATACTTAAATTTCGGTACGTTTGATTTATAAAGACATTAAAAAATATCATAAAATGTGAAATCGAAATTTGTATGCAATTGGAATTGCACTATTACAGTTTCATTTTTCCATACTTCGTGCAATATCACTGAAGCATAAAATATTGTCCTGTGTTTTTTACGTGTTATGAGTTTACTTCCGTAAAATATCATGCATTATGCTAATAAATCCTTTAGCACTGATATTTGAAAATTCTGCAGCAACACTTAGCTTATTTGCTAAGCTGTATCCAAATTCCAAGTCGTAGATAGATACTTTTACGTGAGAAATATATAAGAAAATATGCATGTATATTACATGGCTACATATCTACGAATATTAGAATATGAAGAAAGATACACTTAAACTTGCATAATGTTTATATATTGCTATTATCGAAAAGAATTTATATATCATTTGCCTTCGTTTATTCATATATTTGGATTAAAAAATTTCAAAACTTGGTGAAAAAAATAATTTTTCTTTTCATAAATATTCATATTCTGTGTAAAGAACGGAAAAGACGGAATAGCAAGATAATAATCAATTAGATAATAATAATAATCAGGGAAATTATTGAAACAATATGGTTGATACGAGAAAACTTTACTTAGACTCGTGTAAATTGATAAATTTCTTTCAAAAATCTTCGAGGGCAGGTGTACGAAAATAAATACTTCTAATTCTTGAGTTGCAAATGGCAGAAGAATTTTATATTAATAACTGAAATCAACTATTACACATTCAATTGAATTCTAGTAAATGAAAGTAAAAATCACAAGTATACTTAAATTTATTATTAAACTTCTCGAATAATATGATATATTTTATTTGATAAATCGTAGTAAATGCAGCAGTTTTAAGCCATTCAGCCATAAAGAACGATCTGCTTTTTAATGATTGAAAGCCCTGAAAATTTTTTGCTTTAAAGAAATGTATATCGATGAGATCAATAAGTTTTAAACTGTAACCAGGGAAACAAGAAATAGAAAGAAGTGTTACTAACAGGCACAGTTATTTAGTACATAAACATAAAAAGCATAATAACAAGTTTTATTTCACTGCGAAGACTTCGATTAAAAGTTTTTATGTTGTTATAAAAAAACTAACAAAGATTTCTTTCAAAAATTTTATTGCAACAAAAAGATGTTTAGGAGGGAGAATCGATGTTTCTCAATATATATTAGTTTAGTGTAAAACGTGTGTTTACTCATTCCCCAAGAAAGAAAACAAACTTTCAAGTTATTAAGAAATAGCTTCATTTTTTATGAATATTTATACCGTTGAAGGTATATAAGCAGAATTACACACATACAGTTTTAATGTTAATATATATTAATATGTTTGCAGCATATTACTTTATCACCGTTAAAAATAATGCGCGTTAACCCAGAAGGACTATTAGTCTGGAAACGGTATTTTACGTCGCTTCACTATAAACGCCGAATATACAGTTTTATTGTTGTCAAACAGTGTCATACAGTTTTATTTATGCCCTCTAATTTTCAGAGTTTAATTATTAAATTCTAATAATAATAATAACATTTGATAGTAATAACAGGCTTAATAGCAGACAGAAAATAATAATGATAAAAAATGTAAAATACGTAAAATGAGAAAAAAATTACAAATTGAAAAACAAAAAGTCAATGAAACAGGAAAGGAAAGCTACTAATTGTGAAATGTAATCCGTACGTGTATGTATGTATGTATACATAATTATAGACAAAAAAGTAAGCAATTTAGAACCAAATTCAAAGGATATGAAAAAATAAAATCAAAACCAGTAAATTCCCAAAATTTCCCAACAATGTTTGTTTAGTTTTGAGAATTCTCTTTTTATGCTTTAAGTTTCGTAAAGTATTTTTTATTTTGGATCATGTAGCAGCAGGTGATATCTTAATGACTTATTAATAACACTAAATAAAAATAATTATTTTTATTTTTTAAATAAAGTACTTATTTTTAATTAATAATTATTCGGACATTATTCAGAAACGTGACTCTGTTGAAACGTTTTCAGCTTCAATTAATAACAAATAAAAATAATTATTTTTATTTTTTAAATAAAGTACTTATTTTTAATTAATAATTATTCGGACATTATTCAGAAACGTGACTCTGTTGAAACGTTTTCAGCTTCTCCTTAATAAATACTTCTCCTTAAAGAATTTTTAGTCTTGTCCCTGAAGGACTATTGTTTTCGTTTTACAGTTTTGCGTCAGAAACATTAAAAATCCGAATCACTTTTCAAACTGTTGCTACCAAATACTGCAGCCCTGTATTATATTTAAAGAAGTTAAATAATGAAGAATCCGCATAAATGTTTATATATTACTCCAAATGTGATAAAACGACGTTACCTAGAGCCATCGAATTTTGAATGACGTAATCCTGCTGCGAATATGGGCATCTGGAAACTCAAATTTGAAATTTGGGATTTGTTTTATTATCGGCTTCATATTTTGTAAAACTTTAACGAATTTTTGATTAACAAATTCAAGGACTTCAAAGCGATGGCAACGTTGTACAGAAAAAACATTTTTATGTACAGCGCGTGAGACTGTGTATAGGAAATTCTAAAGATATGCTCAGTTTAAAATTATTTTGCGATATTGTTTTTTAATTTAACTGACTTTTACGGTTTAAGTGCGAAGAACATGATATTTAATAAATAAAGGTACCACACAAAATGTTAAAAAAAAACGACTCTTTGGACATAATTTAAAATCTGAAGCCTTTCAGATTTTCTTTTTCTTTTATATTGTATTATTTTATTATATTATCAGGACTTGTATTTCTTTTTACCTGTTTGGCGAACATGACGTGTCCTGACTGGACAATGAGTTAAGAGCAAACTATGTCCTATGGAGTGTAGCAAAGACGACAAGATGAGAAGGGTTAAAATTACCCTTTATTTTTCCACGTTTTCACAGTCGCTCCCGCACTTCGGATACAAAGGCCAACCACTTGTGGTCTGAACGCAAAAATATAAGACTACTAACTAAATAAAATTTAAATAAGAGTTAACTTTTACTAGTTTACATAGATGACTAACACTAAGACTGGCCTCTTAAATTACTCCGTCTGTAGTACGCAAACTGCGGAAAACTACAACACGTCTTTAACTTTCGAGAGGACTAAAACCTCTGGCCTTAAAGGCGGACAGTACTGATGGCAAGCTCGCGTAAAGACTCGTGGCAAGATGGCTGACTCCCTCTCCTTCTACTACGCTCTTGGCAAAAAGCCACAACTTAAATACTTAAGAGTTAGCAAGTACAATTTGCATAAACATATTCACGCGCTAATTCTGGCCGGAAGTGGAAAATAGGAGATGATAGTAAAGTTTTAAAATAAAATAAACATTAGTCAAACTTATGATCCTTACAATATTATCTTTATTATATTGTGTTATGTAATTGTTTTGTTTTTGTTTCAGTCCTGTGTACATTCTTTCTGTTAGACTGTTAACTAGTAACATTTTTGTTTAATTATTACATTTTGGTTATATATTATATTTATTTAATATTTATAATATTGTTGCGAAAAATTGGGCGGTTGCGCCTGTATGTAAGCTTTCCGGCATAGCACTAGGGTTGCCATAAAATAGTGTATGGTAGGGTCGCCAGATTGGCGACTTTATCGCCCATTTGGCGACCAAATAGGCAATATCCCGTGGTCCAATCAGGAAGCTTCTAGAATAACTTCCTGTCGAGATATTTCTCGAAACCTGTGGAACCTAAGGTAAAGCTATATAAACCCTTGCGTTTCTGAGAGTGGGCATTGTGAGAATTGTGAGAATCGCTGCTTACTGTGAGTGCTAAGCTACGCGAGAGTTTTGGCGAACGGAAAGAGATCGAGATAGTGCTTTCCCGTGAAGCTACCTTTACAGTATAGCTTGACAGTGTATTGGTGATTGTTCCACGATGTTTATTATAAGTTTAGTGTTGCCGTGAAGCTACCTTCACAGTTACAGCTTGAAGCTGTGTTGCTGATTGTTTCAGCGTATTTATTGTAGATTTTCGACGCTTTTAAAGGTAATTTTGGAACTGTGCTGTAAATAGTGATTCTTGTGAATAAATTGTGCTTTTTATTGTTCTGCATCGTGTTTTCATCGAATACTCTCAAATCCACGAACCCGTATAACGCAACAATATATACTATATTTATAAATATTTATATATTAAAATAAAAAAATAATTGATATACAAATTATCATATTTTACGTTTAATAACATAAGATACATTACATGTGAAAGTTTTAATTATTTTTATACTAGCGGAAGTATCCGAAGGCACTTAAGATAGACTGAGAGTAATGCATCTAACAACAGAGAACGATACCGTAATCATTCTCTAACACCGATGCACAAAATACGATTCATAATCATACATTTTTCAGTCTGATGCGATATGGAAACCGCATAAAAAATTTCGACGGAAAAATAAACTAATTCTCTCTCATTATATCAGTAACAATGGCACGCAGTTTTTAATAATCTTCGTCTTTCTAATCAAATGGTCCTAAAAGCTCAAGTTCCACCCAATATTTCACTTATATTCAATTTTAGTCGATTAAATGTGACAAAAAATTGATCGTAATTAATCAGAAATAAATAACGCGAACAAACAAACAAACACACACAAACAGCCATTCTTCCTTATATATATAGATTTTGTAAAAGTTACAAATTTTTGATTAACAAACTCTACGATTTGAAAGCAAGCAGTAGCATTTTCGAAATAAAGCATTTTTTTAATTCCTACGCTCGCGACTGATGCCACTCGGAAAAATGAGTGCGAAAATTAGCGTTTTCAATTACTATTTCGGCTGATTCAAGTCGTACGAAGATGGGAACAGCCGAAATGACTTCCCACGATTTTTTGGAATTGGGAATAGTGTATTTAATGCTTGGCAATGCTATTTTTATTTCGTTGTAAAATTTAGGCATTTTTTATTAATAAACTGTAGGATTTGAAAGCGAGCAGTGGCAACAACTTTCCAAATAAAGCAGATTTTCATTTTCAGCTTGCGAGACTCGGAAAAATGAGGGCGAAAATTATCGTTTTCCCGAGTTTTTAATTCATATCTCTGATTTAAATTTTTAAAAAAAAAAAGTCTACGTCGATCTTTTCCAGGTCCCAGAAAAGAATTGTAGAACGTTTGGTGACGATAACTATAGTAATGACTGAGTTAATAGCGGACAAACACAAACACAAACTTTCTTCTTTATATACACTGGTTATCATAAATTCAAGAAAAAATCAGAAAAATAGCGATAACCTCAAAAATAAGCCAAACTGTGTAAAATTTGAATGTGTTGCCAAGTAAGAGTAGCTGAGTAAAACTGCAATATGCAAATTAATGACTCTGCCCTCGGAACTCTGCCTTGAATCATCTGCGAGGAGACACGAGCACAAAAGTCCATGTTTGAGAGCAAGCCCACATATTTCACTGTGATAGTGACATCAGAAATCTGAGATAGCCAATTCGTTAACAATGACATCCAGGCATCATTTGCCTTCAGAACTACGATGGAAAGCCGTTGGGAGACTAGAAGCAGGACAAGGTCAAACAGAAGTGGCCAGATGTCTAAATGTGAGGTCTTCTGTGGTTCATAGACTTTGGAGGGAATTTCAAACCACAAATTCGGCATCTAGGAGGTTCAGCCAAGGACGGCCAAGGGCTACGACGAGTTCCGATAACCGATATTTAATATTATGTGCATGCAGGAATAGAACCGCTACTCCGACTGTTCTTAGATGCTCCCTTGCTGCAGCCACCGAAAGGTTGGTGTCAACGTCAATGTGCGTAGAAGGCTTCACGAAGGTGGTCTGTATGCGAGGCGACCAGCCATTTGCGTGCCGCTCAAGTCACGCCATAGGAGGGACCGTTTGCAGTGGGTACGACAACATGTCTACTGGGCGCCTGATCAATGGAGGACTGTTCTCTTTACGGATGAGTTCAGGTTTAGTCTAGAAAGCGATAGTAGGCGTTATTTGATATGAGGTAGTAAGCGTTATTCGATATGGAGAGAACCTGGAACCCATTATCATCCGTGAAAGAAATGCATACGGAAGAGGCAGTGTCTGTGTTTGGGGTGGCATCTCTTTGGGTGGACGCACAGACCTAAATGTCTTTCCAAGGGGAACCGTGAATGCTCAGGTTTATAGAGATGACATCCTTGATGCTTATGTACGCCCATATGCCACGGCAATAGGTGGTGCTTTCCTGTTACAGGACGACAATGCAAGACCACACAGGGCTCGCATCGTAGATGATTATCTTCAACAGGAAACAATTATGCGCATGGAATGGCCAGCTCGATCCCCGGACTTGAATCCTATCGAGCACGTTTGGGATGCTTTAGGGAGACGTCTAGCTGCTCTCAATTTGCCCCCTCAGACCCTTGCCGCGCTTGCAACTGCTTTGCAAGAGCAATAGCTCTCGCTTCCTATGGAACTGATAGACCGTATAATTGAACTGATAGACTGTATGTGCTGTATTGCTTCTAGAGGCGATCACATTCCATATTGAAGGTACATTTCCTATAGCAAACTGACACCTTCGATTTGTTCATTTTATACATGTGCTAATTTCTATACTACCATAAATGCCTGATAATTTCTTTTTATGTTATTTGATACCTTACTATGTGTTGTATATTGTGGGTAAGTTTCATAAAATTCTACATGTAACTTTTTCAGTA
>KK120808.1:480629-491390 GCA_000611955.2 Stegodyphus mimosarum
AGATAGACAACTAGGGGTTTATATACTGAGGGAAATTTTTATGACAACCCTGTACCTACTGTAATATATCTTGCCCACTTAATGAAAAAACTCAGAGGAAAATTAATAAATCAATAAAATTCACAGTGCACAAATTTCTTTCTTTTTCCCCTCTCTTTACTTGACAAATTCAATCAGAATTCAGTTTAGGTCTTCTTTATATCTCATTCAGTTATAAACTCATATGTATGCTGAAAAACTTTCCATGGTTTACATTTGTTCTTTTCTTAAGTACGGTCATTAAATATTCCAATACTGCAGTTTTGCAAAGTATTTGTTTGCATGCAGTTTCTAATGATTACAAAGTTCTTTTATATCACATTATCTATTACTATTCAAATCTTAATCTAATAGAACATGAAACTCTTAAGTTTTGTCACAAATTACAATTACAATGCACTTCTGCAACTATTCTTGACAAACAAACAGTTTATCAAGAATAGGTGCAGAAGTTTCTGTAGACGATAAACAAGCAGTTTATCATCTACAGATTAAAATACTGTAGATACTTCATATCACAACACTTTAGCCTTATAATTTTGCTACTTACCTGCCATCTCATCAACATCAAAAGATGCAGCAGTAGTTTACAATGATTATACTTTCCTTTATGACATTAATGAAAATTATAATATAAAATGCTAGATTTCTGTACTAGAAGCAACACATCAATACTCATGTATATATCAAAGTCAATGCAACTGAGAAAGATTAACTCATGAAAATTAGAAGACAGAAAGTTTTATTTATACAGTACATGATATCAAAAAATTATGTACAATACATTCAGTAACTATATTGAATTGTTTATGTACAGAAAATTATCACAAGTTCCTTCAAACTAAACTTTTAATGATTTCAGTTCAGTCAAGAAACTTCTACATTTTTCTCGCAATATGTCAATAGCTTCTGTCACTAGAATTTCAGGAGCCAGAGCACCAGCTGATTCCACTGTAACTGAAAATGGATAAAAACAGTGCAAGAGATATATTTTTAATATTAATAAAAATCAGAAATAATAACTTCTCATATTTTCTCCTTCAGACAGACTTTTACTTGTTAAAATTAAAGCATAAAGTTAAATTTTAATAATCAATCAAAGGCGAAATACGACTAAATTAATTCATTGCAAATTGTAAGAAAGTACAGTTGTTAAAAACACACACTCAATAAATTACCACAGAATTATCATCGAGCAAAGCATGCTACACCTCACCTTTCTTTTGGGAGGAGTTTCGGTTCAAATTCAGAACTTTAAAAATGCGAGGCGTAAGAGAAAAAAATAATGCCCCTTTGGGTACGTGGTGGACAAATATGTACTTAATGATACGATTAATTTTGTAACTTGTTATTAATGTTATGCTTATATTTAGTGTTTCATTAAGATGTGCCTCTTTATTTGTGGATTTCTTGTTTGACTTTGCAGTTCAACATATGCGAGCAGTCACCAGGAAAGAAAAGGTAGGTTCAATTTTGATATTTTTATCAAAAAAAAAAAAGTCTATTTTTGAGGAAATTAAAAAAAAATTATAAGTTAATTTTTTAACAATAGTAATGTGAGCAAATTAAATCATTTGCCGTCGATTAGGATAAAATTTTAAGAAGTGATAATATTATTACATGTGTATGAATTTGTAATGAATTGAATGCACACAGAGCCAATAAAAGCTGAAATTTATTTTAAAAAAAAAAAACCAGTTCTGAAACTTTTCACAACACAAAAGTAATCATTCAGCTCTTTTCAGTGTGACAGAGAACAATCAGTAGTTACCACTTAAAACTACTAAGAACCTTAAACACAAGGCACTGCAAAGCAAAAGCTCACATGTTGATCTCTGAGTACTCTGAACTAAAAAGAAAAATTGATGCTCTCTCCAGTCATATATATATTTTTTCATCTTCCAAGAAATTTCCAACACCTTCAATTTCTCAAAACTGCTGGAAGGCATACAGAGTTACATAGGGCTGGATACAGTTACATTGGGATCAGTGCAAAATTTTGCCATGCTTTGCATGATAAAGATTAGTTGCCAAAACCATTACCAACTTGGCCCTATTTCGCCAAATTTCCAGCACCTTCAATTTCTCGAAACTGCAGGAAGGCATACACAGTTAAATAGGGCTTGATATAGTTACATTGGGATCAGTGCAAAATTTTGCCATGCTTTGCACGATAAAGATTAGTTGCCAAAATCATTACCAACTTGGCACTATCTCGCCAATTTGGCGAGATTCAGGTAAAATGGACTTACTTCTGTAACCATAGCTTTATGGCAAAGCTTTGCATACTGCTTCATACACAAGAAATACTAAAATTTACATATTATTTCACTAAAATTATTTACTTGTATGCAAAATTTGTAATTATCCTTTGAACGCAGACTATATATCACTAAAATGCTATCAAATTTGAAAATAGCGTAGAATCTGCATATAAGCATTTTGATAACTTTCACATGTGAACCAATTGCATAGATTACTTGCACATGCGTAAAACACGAAATACTCCATCATTACTGAAATTCTTAAGCCTAATTTAAAAAACTGAAACCTTATCAACGATATCAATTTTTTCCCCCCAAAGATTTAAAAAAAAAAAAAGAGAGAGAGAGAGAGAGACCAAGAAGTTGTTCAATGGAGACAAAAATTGGTGGATAAGAAGATTATGTACAGAACAGAAATTTATTAAAATTTCAGAACAATTGAAAGATTTATTTCAGATTCACATAGTTACAAAGTAACGAGCTCAATAAGGTGTTGACCCACCTTTAGCCTGGATGCAACCTGCCATACAGCGTGGCATAGACTTTTCAACATTTCCTGGTAGATGCAGTTGCCTTCCCATCATATTCCAGACATGCTTGACGGGAGTGAGATCTAGCAATCTGGCTGGCCAAGAAAATGTTGGACAAGCTGTAAGACAGTTAACATCAGCACATGCTGTATGCGGTCTGGCATTATTTTGCTGAAAAATAAGGCCAGGGTACTGCAAAAGGATCGGTAGCAAAACAGGTCTCAGAATATCATCGATGTACCATTGTGCTGTAAATGTGCCTCTAATAACTACCAAAGGGGTCAGGCTATCAAGGGAAATGGCACCCCAGACCATAACTCTTGGTTGAGGGCCTGTGTGATGTGCAATAGTGAAAGCAGGATTGACATGCTGCTCTGGGCGTCTCCAGACACACCTTCGATGATCGTCATGACACAGTTGGAAGCAGGACTTGTCGCTAAAGACTATATGTCTGCAGTCAGCATCATTCTAACCTGATTGAGCCAACCACCACTGTAATCTGGCTCGAAAGTGTGCAGGTGTGAGTGGCAGGTGGCATAGCGGTCGGTACGAGCGCAGATTTTGTTCTATTAGCCGTCTGTGAATGGTCATGGTGGACATGGTTGTGTGTGGGTTGCATGTCTGATGGTTGATAGTGATGGGTCAGGCGCTATGACAGCTGATCTGACAATCACTCTGTCCTCTCAATTTGTAGTGGCCCTAGGTTGAGCCAAGACTTAGAAGAAGAGCTAGCTCATAAAGCTTTTCCTCCTGAAACAGGAAGTGAGAAGTGATGACGTATCATACTGACACTGAGCATGGAGATTCAATTCATAACATAGAAATTAGAGTTTTAAATTTGAAGACCCAATGTCCAAAATGAATTGTGTGTGAATGATAGCTATAATTTGATTTCCTGTGAGGTAGAGTATGTGGTACTTTTGCGGTAGTTCTTGAAAATAATGTTTTCACTAGAGCAACTTTTTCTCTCGTTTCCCTTGACCATTAAATAATTTGGTTTTAGTTTGTGGCACAATTTAATTTCTTCTGAATCTCTATTTAAAACCTCTTCAATAATATCAACATTTAAAACAGTTCCATCTTCTAAAACAAATTTGTTATCCAAAAAGTGGTTTCCCAGTAATTTGAGGCAGTGCGCTAAATCTGAAAGAAACTGAACTTTTAAAAGCACGAAATCAGAGCAGGTGAAGCACAAACACATCAAATTACTTCCAGTTAACTCCCTCCATGAGGCTTGTGTCGGTGAGGAGTCAAACAAAGAAATGAACTAGTCCTTTCTATTTATCCCTGCGTTGATCAATACCATCATGACGCTGAAATCTGCCATTGCCCACCCATTCTTGCCAGCATCTTCTAATCGCCGCATCACTTTGAGTCATATGACGAGCAATTCCCCAATTTGCACAACCTGTCTCTTTCAAACTCTGACAGTTGCTCATAATAAGCTTGAATCCTGAGGTGAGGCATTTTTTCAACCATCAAAAAGGATCCTAAATTACAATGCAACAGAAATTTTTAACAACAGTTCAAGAACTACTCTTTATATACATCTGCTGGATAAGCAGTTCTGATGTACTGGAGATCGCACTATTCATTTATTGGACACCAAATTTTAATCATTTGCATATTTGGTCAAAATATTTATGCATACAAAATTTCAAAGCAATCGTATGATTCCTTCTTGGTGCATCGATTTCTTTGTTATAGAGTGTATACAAGTATTTCTTGTTATAGAGTGTCTTCATCAGACCATTCACTGAGATGTCAGGCGTTATATTTGCCATACAATTAACATGGGACAAAATGTTTCGTGTAATATCTTAGGAACCGCTAAACGCAATTAAACTGTTATTCTTATTTTGCTTATCAACAAGCCCTGAATATGTGCACCGAATTTCATATCATCTGGCTTTTAGTTCCCTTACATTAGGCATAACAATATTGTTTACAGTAAGATTTTTAAAGAGGAGACAAATTTTGAAATGTGATATCTTACCAACACCTTGTTGCCTAAATTCTTTTGTGTTTTTTGTCGTTCGTTGTCTTCATCATCACAACAGTCAATGTAAAATTCCCAGTAATTTTTACCTTTTCAAATTCAATAAAATTTTTCCAAATTTTCACTAACAAGAATAACATGGAATGAAATATTGTGGGCAATATCCTGGAATCAGCTAATTTAGTTTTTAATACAGTATATACAGCAGAAGATTGAAAATCTGTTAACCGCATAGTCTTTCAGATGTTCAGAGTTTATTCATACTTATACCTGAGCCTAACCTTTTAATTATTTAACTCAAATGAACTCAAACTATTTTATTATAAAACAGACAAAAATCTGCTGAATATGAATGGTTAACAGTTTTCTTGGAATGACTGAAAATCACCCATTTCAAATCTTATACGATGACATTCAGTTACCCCACACCTGCCAGCTTTGTGAAAGTAAGAATCAGAATATACTTGGGAAAAAATAAAATAAAATTCATGGAAAAAAAAAAACATACAGCGTTACAGAGAAAACTGATACATGTCTGAATATTTTGAAATCATTACATGGAGGAAAATACTTACCATAAAAATGGAAAATTAAGTAAATGAAATTATTTTAATGTAATTACTGTAGCTTTTTTGCTTTTATTAAAAAGAAATTTGGAAACTGTGCTGTATAACATTCATTATCCCATTTACTTTCAAAACTAAAAAAATCCCCACAATGAAAGCTAAATACATTTAAAAATGCTACAGAAGAGAATAAAAATGCTTTTTAATGTTATTTGTCTAATAAAAGTAACTTTAGTATATTACGATTGTTTTAATATTGTAATAATATCATTATGCTATTAAAAAAAATTTTATGAATCTGCAAACTGCCAACTGTCAAAGTTTTTCTAAATAAAATAAAATTTTTTTCTATTTTTTAAATTAAAAAAAAATTCTTAAAATAGCCAGATTGGTACTAAACTTAGCACACTACAAACATACATTTCATAATGGGAAGAACTTGTTTCTGATGCAAGAACATTCATATGGTAGTTCGAATGTCTTCCAAAATTGTGCGCTTCAATTACAGATTTAGCAACAAATTGCCAAACAAGCACAATTTTATATATCTTTATAGAATTTTCAAAATTTGTAACTCTGTACATAAGATCATAAAACTAGAATAGTTATAAAAAATTACACAAAAGTTGGCAGGTATGTGTTACAAACTGAAACCTATCTTGAATTATAGCAGCCAAGGCAAAATACACTCACTTCCAAAAGTTAAGCACTGAGAGGAAACTGCTAATTTCCGGAAGCCAGTCAGAATTAAAGAGGATGCAATTTGCTGCAGAAGTAGATGGAAGTATGCCAGTATGTGAGGTAACAGCCAATCACGCTTTCATGTAAAAAAATATGCAAAAAAGGCAGGTTTATAAGAAGCCAGTTTTATGAAGGATTAAAGAAGTTGATTGTAAGTGCTGATAGAAGGTGTTTAAAACTTCCGTACAATTTGTTTTCAAGACATACGTGTTTCTATGACTTCCAGAAGACAAATGGAAGATTCCGAGTGCTGGCGTACTGTGGGGTACATTGAAGCAGGACAGTCGATCACAGATGTTGCTCTTTTCTTCAGCGTTCAGCATTTTGTAATTTCACGTTTATGGAAACAATTCCAAACCACACAGACAGTTCTCCGAAGGCCCATAGCCGGTCGCCCAAGGGTTACAATCCCCGCAGAAGATCGATATATTGCTATTGTAGCCAAGCAGAATCGCAGAGACCTCCACACGTGTGACATCTATGGTTACAGCATCCACTGGTAAGGTGATATCTGCAGCTACTGTATGCTGAAGATTACATATGCGTGAACTGCATGCCCGGGTACCTCGAGTTTGTGTTCCTCTGTACCTCCGATCATGAGAGGCATGATTACAGTGGTGCCGGGAACATATCAATTGCAATGTGTCTGACTGGGGCAATGTCATGTTTACTGATGAGTCAAGATTTACTCTGGAGCCAGATGACAAGTGTATAAGGCCATGGCATGAACAATGAACACGCAATCAGTCCCAAAACATCACTAAACATCACGCATTCCGAGATGGAAGCATTATGGTGTGGGCAGGGATTTCATTAGGATACTGCACATCTTCAATTTGCACATTTCTTTGACGGATGTCCGGTATCGAGATGAAGTCCTAGAACCCATTGTGAGATTGTACGCTGCAGCAGTTAACCCTACTATTGTTTTAATGGATGATAGTGCACGTCCCCATAGAACAGACATTGTCGATGACTACCTGGAGAGTGAAGGGATTGCGCGTATGGTGTGGCCAGCATATTCGCCCGACCTTAATCCCATTGAAAATCTTTGGGATGCTCTAGGCCGTGCTGTATCTTTACGTTTCCCACCTCCGGCTACTCTTATTGAGCTGGAAACTGCTCTACAAGAAGAATGGCGATTGCTTAATTCTGCAGAGGTTGACCACCTAATTGAAAGCATAGTCACAAGGTGTAAACTTTGTATACAGATGGAGGGGGGATCACATACCCTATTAATGTCCTTTTTTTTTCATTTTATGCTGTTTATTTTCACTTTATACATAATTCTGCTTCCAGTATGTCATTATCTGATAACATACAAAAATTTAATATTGTTTTCATTTCTGTATATAATTATTGATTTTGTTTTATGCATAAATATATATGCTACTTTCCTGCCGAATTTTGTGTCAATCAAAGCAGTATTTGTTGATTTTTTTGCATTTTACATCTTCGTGCTTAACTTTTGGAAGTGAGTGTATAATTTAATTTAGAAAAATATTATTTTCAGTCATCACATTCCCTCTCTATTAAAAAAATGTTATGAATAGTTACCAGCAATAAATTGTCAGTAGTCTTAAAAACTGTGAGACAATGACTCTTTTAATGAAAATATGATTCAAGTAATCTTATCTTTCCTGCTACAATTACAATATGAAGTAGTTTAAAAATGTTAAAAGGTCTATTACTCAATTCATACTTGCCAACCTAGGATACTCAGAAATCAGATTTTGTTCGTAGCAATCGCCCCGTAGACCTGCTTTTGCTAATGCTAATTAAAGATTTTCATTACTAATGTTAGATCTATATTTAGTCCTAATTTTTGCAAAAATACTGAATATCCTCTCACACTCTGCATTATGAATTGTCAGAAAGGCCAACATTATTCTAGATAGTTCACTATAAAATTTAATTAGCACATTTCAGTTTTGCAATTAAACTCTGCTGGATGCCAATCTTAGATGTTTTTATAACTTTATCCAAATTTTCTAATTGTAAACTGCAAAATTGCAACTACTATTTATCAGTTGCAACATCAAAATCATCTTTCATCACTAAATGAAGTAAAATTGGAAATATATTAAAAAAGTATCTTATATCTATCAGAAGATATTTTCTAAATAAAGCTGCAGCATTATCCAATGCAGTGGCAGTTTGTGTTCCAGTAAAAAGGCAGAGAACAGGCATTCTGTATTAAAAACCTTTTGGTCCTTTGTTTCCACGAAAATAATAATAATAATAATAATTTTTTTAAAATAGAACTCAAGTTATCTTTGTGTTTTTGTGTAAGCACGTTTCAGAACATTGGCCCTTTAATCGTGCGAAACTGAAAAATTGCAATGACAAATGGTACACATCGCAAATGTACTACATTTCTTTGAATAAATAATAAGAAGGAATGTCATCTGTATATGATTTTTGAAAAGTACATGAGTATTTTATTGCAAACATAACTAAAACAAAAGATCATAATTTCTTAAACTATTTCTCGAAAGCACGTGCACTAACACTGCTCAGCAACAAGATGAACGAAATAACAGCCTTGATCTTGCTTTGTGCTCAATGGCTAATATATGCAAGATGACATGCAGTAGCGCTTGATGCTGATTGGAAATTTGGTACACAACGTTTTCGAACACATGTGGTCTCACTCACAAAGCAGACGAGCGCCATAATTTCTTACTGACAAAACAACTTCGGTTCTCTTTTAGATTTAATCTAGAGAAAAAACAAGTGACGAACCCAAATCACTTTTTTGGTGCAAATAACAAAGTACTAAGCCAAGACACATAAAAATAGTGAGAAATTTTAAGAGTCAGAAAGAAACTGGGAGAAATATGTCGCAAATTGGGTTGGAAG
This sequence comes from Stegodyphus mimosarum, assembly GCA_000611955.2. Classification (NCBI taxonomy): domain Eukaryota; kingdom Metazoa; phylum Arthropoda; class Arachnida; order Araneae; family Eresidae; genus Stegodyphus; species Stegodyphus mimosarum. The sequence continues at coordinate 489,631 of KK120808.1, forward strand.
GAGAAGGGTCAGAAATCGGGAGTCTCTCGCCTAAATCGGGAGAGTTTGCAACTCTGTCAATTTAACCACTTTTACAATAACATAGTGGTTGCATCTTTCAATAAGTGCACTTTTGTGATAATAAAATGGTCTGGTCTAAATTACAAGAAAAAAATGCACGGACAAAGGATAAGGGGGGAAGAAAAATAATAATACACAACTTACAAATATAGTGATCTTTTATTTTAGATACTTCAACACTTTCTTTGAACTCTTCATGAAGATATACATTTCGATTGCAAAGACACTTCCTAGCATCATTTACTTTTGCAACTTCCCTATCTAAAGAAGAAAAGCAAATGTTAAAAAAGTCATTAAGGCAATTGATACTTTCAGCAGTAAATTAAAAAGATTTGTAACTGTAAAGTAAATTCAAATTTTACTTTATCTGTTTTTTGTTAGCAACATATAAATAAAAATAGCAAATTAGCACAAAAAATTAAGTAAAATAACATATTTAATAAATACTATTAAACCATTTTTATTTAAGAATTAATTATGTGCGAGTACAAATGAACTAAGTTCAAATGAGCACCAAGGAACAAACACAATTCCCTTATTATAACCATTACTTACTATTATATCAATGATTTAAATCTGTACACATACATATACATGTAAATTAAAATTTACAAATTACAACTACAATTTTGTAATATTGAGTTAGTTCACTATCATAAATTTTTCTTACTTTGAAAAATGCATTAAAATAATATCGACTAAATGATGAACCAGAAAAATTTTTAATTATTTTTTACTAAGCTATTACCTTTCTTTTTTGATATTCTGATAACACCAGGTGGAAAACAACTAGCTAGTGTATGAGCTTGTTCATTAACGATTTCCTCTTTTAATCTGATCTGAGGAAGTAGTCGATATGATGCATTAACTAAAACATTAAATATGTGAATTAGTAAATTCATAAAATCATTCTACCCACAAAATTATAAAAAAACTAAGAAAATTTGTTTACACATACCAACAGGCGAAAATTTTGCATGTTCTCTACCGATATTTTTAAAACAATATGCTTTTAAGTCAATCTCCTGCAGGGGGGAAAAAGGGTAAAACAAATTACTAAAATGTTTTCAAATTATCAAAATAAGCCAAAGCAGGAGTTATGTGAAAGAAAAAAATAATAATGCTACTTAATACAGCTAAAACATCAATTAACTTTCTACAGATCTGTAAACTTGCCTACACAAATCTAATCACTAGACTTCATCTTATTTATACATTTGATGATAAACATCAAAATAAATACAAATTTAAAGATAAAATATTGTATTATGCATTGCACATATCACCTACAATCAAAATTATTCATAAGTCTATATAATTTTCTATTACTATTTCATATTTACAAAAAAAATTACACAACTTGTTTGAGCATTTAATATATTAGTACTTTTCTATTTGATGTTTTCAAAATATTTATATTTAGTAGAAGTCCATTTTTCTAAGATTATTTTACACTTCATTTAAATAAAAATTTCAAAATATCTATAATACAAATATACACAATGCCTGTCTAAAGTAATGTAAGTGAGAAATATGCATGTTTTAAACTAATTGTTTTGAAGCAGAAATTTGATTAACTAGTTTCCTACTTTGGTTCAGAGAAAGTACATTTACCAAAGAAATAAAAGTAGTAAAAAGCATATTATATTATTTTTACTGTGGCCAAAAACAAACAAACAATTTTTCCACGAGCAATATAT
>KK120808.1:491880-520140 GCA_000611955.2 Stegodyphus mimosarum
CTTCTTCGAAGGATTTCAGAGGGTTTGGGATGTACTATGGCTTTTGGCATTTGTACTTGTTAATAATATATATATATATATATATATATATACAGTGGTACCTCGATATACGAGTGTCCTAATATACGAGTGTTTTGAGATACGAGCAAGCAATATCTTGCTTTGAGATGAGCGCAAGATTTGAGATACGAGGAATCGCACGCTACACCGCTGCACATGACGCCCAACATGCGCGCGCACGAGCAAGGTTACGAAACGAATTAAACTCGTATGTCGAGGTACCACTGTATATAATAGTTGCTAACAGATTTTGATTAACTATATGACAAAAACTTTAATGATGATGAATGGACTAACATCCTGAAGCAAGCTTGCAAGATATCGAAGTATTCAATGCAACATCACACTCTATGTTAAGCCATTTTAAATTTCAAATGTGAAGAAATTTTGAAAATGTATGGGCAACTCATTTTTAATAGTCTTCCCAATAAACAGAAGAGTTCACTGATAATGGCTTGTATTCTGAATTATCTAATCTAAAGTGTAAATTTTGAAATAATCAGTGATTTCTGCTTATAAGATAGCCAACTATTTACAGAAATTTCATAATTTTAATCTATGATTTGTAAATGAAATTTCTGGTTTTAAAATCTTTGCTATACTGTTTAAAAACAAAAAATATTAAAAATGAGCCATACAAAGACTTTCTAATAAATTAAACAAAGTTTGGTTTGTATATCATTAGACATCCCAAATGTGAGTGATACAAATTCAGGTTAAGATTATTTAGCGGCAAATACACCCAAGAACAAATAATCATCACGGGCTGTACCAAGTTAACAATAATTTGAAGAATGAAACACTTCTCATTATTATATAGCATTTTATTAGTTTATCGAGCATCAGAACTGGAAATCAACAAAAATTTCAGAGCTCGTATAATAAGAGAGAGTAGATAATAGTAGACCTACGAAAAAACTTACATGCCCTGGTTTCAGTACTGCAAGTAAAATGTCGTCATGTACAGGCTTTATATCTTCATACTAAAATAGATTACCATTATAAATATATTATTTTCCAAATTTTATTTACATATATAAAAGCTAGATCATTTACAACAACCTAAAACATAGTCAATCAAATGCAATATAAACAACCACTTCTAAAAATTCATACATATATAAATATACAAATGCATACACTGAAGAGCCATTACATTATGACCACCCTCTATAACAATAAGCTTGCCCAGGAACAAAACCACTGCGGGTGCATGGCTGATATTGGGAGTATATACAGTGGCTATGCACTGTCTTTCCAAACATAGCGCAATTAGCGATATAATGGGAAAAGCAGCTGATTTATCAGACTTTGATAAAGATCAAGTCATTATGGCTCGGTGACTGGGAACATCAATATCAGAAACGGCACTTTAGTGAGCTGTTCATGTGCAGTTGTTGTGAAGTGGTGTATGGGTGGTGAAACGGCAAGTCGCCGCTCAGCAGTGTGTCATCAACTGCGCATTCATTCCAAAGGCAAGCAGAGATCGCAATGCATTGTTCACCGTGACCGAAAAGCTACAACAGATGAAATCATCCCCAGCTGCAACAGTGGAGACCCAAACAGAGTTTCTCAACACACTGCGCAGCATTCATTGCTGCGTATGGGCATACGTAACCAGAGGCCGAAGCATGTCCCTGCACTGACGGCATGTCATCGCCAGCTGCGTCTGCAATGGGTCGAGAAACATAGGAATTGGACATTAGAAGAATCACATTTTATGGTCCATCACATGGATGGGCGTGTGTTAATATGCTGATTTCCGAACGAAACCCCAGCTCACGGATGCACAGTTGGACCGAGACAAACCGATGGCGGGGGTATTATGGTGTGGGCAATATTTTCAAGGAGCACATTAGGATCCATAATCATCATAGAACAATCCCTGATGTCTGTGTGCTATGAGAACATTGTTGCAGACCAAGGTTCATCCATTCATGACAACAGTATTTCCACCTCCAAATTCATCCGACATTAGTCCAAAGAGCATTTGAAGTCCCACCTGGAAAACCAAATTTGTGCTGTCATGCTACTCTCTCACAATGCGCAGGAATTGTATGACCAGCTGGTTAGCGCTCGGTACAAGACATCTCAGCACTTTGTGGAGTCAATGCCACGCCGGGTGTTGGCAGTTTTGCGAGCTAAAGGTGATTGTACATGTTATTACCAGGGTGATCATATTATAAAGGCTATTCGGTGTATATATACAATTACATTTCAATCATGGAAAAAATAAACGGTTTTATCATTATAGCAGAAAATTTATAGCATGAGAAAATATTTTCTAGATTTGCACTACTTAGCTCATTTTCCTCCTTTTCTTTCTTTTCAAGAAAAGACAATTTCTTTGAATGTTTATCCTTTGACTACTTTAAATTATGTAAAACCAGAGTAGTTATAAAATTTTATTATATTTGTATGATGCAAATTTCTAATTTGGTCTCATTATTCTTACAAGGCAATTTTATGAATATTGTGAATTGCATTAAATGAATATAATGCTTTTTTTGAACCCTTGTGGCAACAAGAAAGTTAAATATATTTTCCAATGCTAGCCCAATTTATAAAATGATTTTGGCTACTCTGCAATTCTATGACAATCTGTTATGCTGAAATAACTGTTTCCAGAAAGCCTTTGATTTACATTCTATTTAATTTCCAAAAAGCATTTAAATACTAACATTTAACTCTTTTAAGTCTGATTCAGATATTTATATAGTCAAGTCTGATTCAGATATTTATATAGAAAAATGACACTGCATCTACAGATAATATAAGTCTTAAAAGCATAATACACGAAACCATGGATAACTAACTGCAAACTCTTTTGATGTACCTTAATAAATAATAGACTAGTTTAATTTATACATTCCACCTCTAATTAAATTAATGCAAAATTTATTGAACATTGCAATGTACTCTCTCTCTCCTCTATAAATAAAAGCAACATAACCTGACATCTGGGAATAATTCTCATATGATAGAGACATAAAGAAATGTAACTAAACTGTAAAGTGTTCTTGATTAAGAGGAATCCATGCAGTAGAGAAGATAAAAATATAATTGCTATGTGATGGAACAGTTTGAAATGTGTCATATTATATTGTATTGACTATGTATATTACAAATTTTTTATAATAAAATATTTAAAAATTTTTAACATTATTTAGTTAGTTTTTGATGAATGAATCAAGTCTTCAGGATTGGAGATAACAGAAACTTCCTTTTTATCTTTTAATTTCCATTTATTATATTATGTCTGTTTTTATGGAACATGGTCAAACTGGAAGATTCAGTTTAGTGGTTACAGTTTCAATAAAAACAAAAATCCTTCTATTGCCAACATCTGTGCGTATGGTCATTTATGCAATATTCTTAGAAAAGATGGCAGAGAAACAAAGAAATGTAAAACAAAATTGTTCAGCATAATACATATGGGTTTGTAACTGATTGAATGCACACAGAAGTGATGAAATCTTGATAAAAGTTATTTTCATAAAAGAAACACTTAACAGTTCTGGAATTTTTCATAAAAGTACTCACAGATCTCTTCTCAGTATAAGAGGACAGTCAGAAGTCATTACTTCGAGCTAATAAGAGTGTTTGAATGCAACACAATGCAAAGAACATCTAAAAAGCAAAGATCGCAATAATCTCAATACTTTGACTTCCTCTGAACTAAAATCTGAAAGCTGATGATCTCTCCAGTCTTATATAAATTTTCCCCGGGTGTTGCAAAATCTCCAGTATCTTCAATTTTTCAGAATTACTGGAACGCATATATGGTTACAGTTACGTATAAGGACGGGATAGAAGTTACATTAGTGATCGATAACAATAAAGTCCTCTGAACTAAAAACTGAGAGCTAATGCTTTCTTCAGTCTTATATAAATTTCCCCAAGATGTTGAGAAATCTCTAATATCTTCAGCTTTTCAAAATTACTGGAATGCATATTTGGTTAAAGTTATGTATAAAAGTGGGATCTAAGTTACATGTAGTGATCAAGAACAATTATACAGGGACCAGACCAAGCTGGCAACATTTCATGAAGTCTGGCAACATTTCAAGATTTATCCCCAACTCTGAGACAAAAATTAGTCGCAAAAAGGATCATAAACTTAGTGGTATCTCGCCAATTAGCCATTTACCTCAATGTTAAATAGATTTGCCTCTGTAATCTTATTTCTTTTTCAGCAAAGGTCTCTTCAGACTTTTCATATTGCATTATACAAAAGATACAATTTCACATGCAATTACTGTAAATTATTTATGTGTATACAAAATTTGTAACACTGCTTCCTTCTCAAAGACTGCACATCCTGGACAGTACAATCCCCAGACAGGAAGCCATACTTACAACTAAGAAGACTCAGTACAATATTAAGCAATGCAATCATGGTCATAACTCAAAGCAATTAATAATTAATAAATTTTCAATAAATAATTTAAAAGATACCAAATACTAAACCAATAAAAAAGCATGAATGTACAAATTTATATACAAACAGAACCACAGTCTTAGTTTATTATTTACATTATATACACTGATGAGCAACTGAATTAGGGATAGCTGGCTTCATGCAAGTTTTGAGCCGTGTGCAAGCCTGGAAGTGACTTGCAAATAATGTAAACAGCAGTTTGACAAGATAAAGAGTGCTGCTTACAGTATCAGTAATAGTCAAAAGCAAAATGGGTAAGAGTACGGATCTAAGTGCATTTGAACGTCGCCAAATTGTCAGAGCCCTATGAATGAGTCACTCCATTTTGGAAGTAGTGCAGACACTTGGATTTGCACGCACCATTGTGTCAAGGGTCTACCACAAGTATGTCGATTCCAGTAAAACCATCCCTGCCAGGGTCAACTACTGTGGACAACAGCGTGTTGATAAGAGAGAGATTATCTGACGCTAGCCCGCAGTCTAGCAGCGTATAGATTGGCCACATTGCAACAGATTACCCATCAATTTAATAGTGGTGCACAGTGACATGTAAGCTGCCATACCATACAAAACCATTCCCTTTCAATGGGATACAGAAGTCATTCTTCTATGAGAGTCCCTCTACTGACTGAACAAAACAGGGCACAATGATTAGCATGGGCACGGGAACATCTATAATGGACCGTCGAGATGTGTAAAAATGTTGAGTGCAGAAATGAGTTGAGATTCACTTTGAATATGCCAATGCCAGAGCACATGTACAGCATAAATCATATGAAGCAATGGATAGTTCCTGCCAGCAAGGGACTCATCAAGCTGGTGGAAGTGGTTTTCTTGTCTGTGGAGTGTTCATATGGACTGAAATGGGGCCCCTGGTACATATGACGTCAAAACCAACAAAATAGTAACTTTTTATTTGAAAAGAAAAAACAAAAAAGAATTTTCAAAAATTGCAATCCCCCCAAACATAAAATCAACAAGTCAAAAACTCCATATGTAAGAAATTAACTAAATTAAATATGACATTGAAATAAACAGTAAAAATATAAAATTGTTATTGTTATTTTAAGATAGTTGGATAATTTAGTACAATTTTGCTGCAGTTGCAGCAATTATGTATTTACTTCTGAAAATGCCCCACTTTACATGGGGTTTTTAATATAGTGGTGAAACTGGAAAGTGTGAAACATAATTGTTTATCTAATCAAATTAGAAATCACTGTTCTTTAACAAATTTATATACTTTTTAGATACATTTTTATTGCAACATTATTATCTTTTGTAGGATTCATTGTTCAGTATGTCATGAAAATGTGTAACATTTAAAAAATGTAAAACAATAATTACTTAATAAAAGTCAAAGTCAATAATGACACTTATAAACATTGTGAATATGTCCTTAAGCACTATTACTACTACTGCCATTATTAGTTTATATATCTATTATTAATCCAGACTTATCTCACAGTATTTATCTCAGATTTATTTATACTACACTGCACCTATTTATTTCAACGCCAGATGCTGAGATAATAATTATGCACACCACTAGGCACTAACTGAAATAGCAAGCTGTACCTCAGCTGGTAGTGAATTTTCCCACTCCTTCTTGAACTCCATCTCTGTTATTCGTTGCCTCTGTTGCGTAATTCTGGAATCAGGCCAATGTTACTAACAATCGGCCAGAAAGAGCCTTACATTATTAGTATTTTAAAGTATGTTAATCATTCCACCCATCTAAATTATAATAGCATTAATGAGTTTAAAATATTTAGGCGTGGTATCGTGAGAGTCCGCCTGTCCGTGTACTTTCATGTGCTGCAACCCCGCTAGGAACCGACTCTGTTACCTCTATACCCTGTTACCTTCATTGAATTGATGTCTTGTAACTCTCATGTTGTATTGAGTCTTCAGCTTCTCCATCACCATGTTGACTCGCTCTTGTGCAAAATCATGCACGACTACAAAACCATGCTTAGAGATACGGAATGTAGTCTTCAAAGCATGAAGATGTGAGGAGGGTGACCGAATAAGAGATCACAAGGCAGGCGAAGGTCCCGATGAAAGAATATCTGAGATGGCGAATGACCAGTAGTCTTGCAGACAGCACTGCACAATCCAGTAAAAACACAGGTAACTTTTGGTCACAGTCCTGTTGTTTTCTGGAAACCATGAGCAAGAGGGTATTAAGGATGGTTTGAGTAACCTTTCTATCCCACTGTCGGACTGTGAAATTAAAGGTGTCGTTTGGTTTTTGTCTATGCTGAGCAATTTACAGAGTTCTTTAATTACAGCCAAGATAAAATTCCTTCTTCGATCAGAATATAACCGAAGACGCATTTCAAACCTAGAAATCCAATGCTGCACTATTAACTTTGCTACCATGACAGCCTCTTGATCAGATTTAGGATACGCTTCAGGCCACTTTGTAAAGTAATCAATGACAACAAGGATGTATTTGTTGCCATCATGTTGCAGAAGTCTCAGGATGTTAAAGAAAACCCTTGTTACCTTGAAAAGGCATTCCTACACTGCAATGTTGCAGTTTCCCTTGACTGTGTTCCTTCAGACCTCAGGCAACGTAAGATTAGCAACACTTTTGCCTATCAGCTCTTGCATTACTCCAGTAAAAGCACCCTCGAACTTTAAGCCAGTCTTCATTATTCCAAAGTGGCCTCTGGTTGGATTGGTATGCAGTTCTGTTAAGATGTCCCACCAGCTGCCATCAGAATGCCTTTCTATCGAGCTTCCGGTACAATATGCCCTTCTGAATATGGAGCGAGTCCCATAGAGCACAATATTGATTTGTTGTAGGACTATAGATCAAAATATCATGACAGGTAGGTTTCCTATTTGAAGAATTTAAGTCAATTATGGATTTAATTTCAACGTCTTCCAACTGCTCATTCAAAACTTCGTCACTACATGGGTTTAGGCTAGACGGTGATGAATTTGTAACTTGATGTACAACCGGATTAAGCAGCTCATTTTTCATTTTGACCCTGGAACAAAATCGGCAGCTTTCTAGGTAGGGTCTTCTAAACAGAATATCACCATTTCCACGTGATGCTCCTTCCCGATGACAGATAGTGATGTCACTTTTGCGAAATATTGCCTTGGGATTCTTGAAATTTAATAGTCAGGTCAATGATACATGATCTGTATGGAGCAAGAATTTTCTGCTAGACAAATAATGGGAAAAATTTTCTATGGCTTTAACTATGGCGAACAGCACTTTCCTACTGACACAGTAATTCCTCTCCAGTTTAGATAGACACTTGTTCCAGTATGCTACAACACATTCATGACCGTTTATTTCTTGGGACAAAACCACACTGACACTTTCACTAATGGCATATGTGTCAAGAATAAATAGTTTGTCGAGCTGAGGATACATTAGGATTGTTGAACATGTTAAAGCCTCTTTCAGTTTGTTAAATACATCCTCACATTCTTTGGTCCACAAGAATTTTTCCTTCCCTTTTGTCAGCTTGTGAAAGAGTCTTGCGAGAGATGAAAAGCCTTCACAAATCTCTACAGTTGGTGCAAAACCCCAGGAAGCTACCTAGCTGAGGGATATTTTCGAGCCATCTCCAATCTGTAACTGTTGACACTTTTCTGGATCCCTCCACACAACACTGGCAGAGATGACATGTCTAATGTAAGTCACTTCGTGTCTGAACAATTTACACTTGGCAGGACTTAACTTTAGATCAGCTTCCTTCAATTTCTGAAACACCTTTCTGATATTTTCCAAATGTCCTTCAAAACTCTTTCTGATGATAATGATGTCATCCAGGTATATGAGACAGGCTTCATAGAAGAGAGTTCTGAGTATCGTTTCCATAAGGCAGGGCTTCTTAAAACTTTTTTCAGTTACAATCTCAGGACCCCCATAACATTTACAAAAATTTTGTGAGGCCCCATAAGCAATAACTTTAATTTCTAATTTTAAGATAGAACAATGTGACAATTTTAAATAAGCAACAAACTTAAAAATATAATACAATAATAAAAATAAATTCAATTGCTTAGGTAAATTCAAACATTAACTATTATCTGTCCATTAAGTGTAGCCACTTGGAAGGTGACTGCTGAGAAACCCACTACTTCTAACAGCGCATATGCGAGGATTAAGTATCAATGGGAAGAATGTGCCTGTTCATTTTTAATTAAATTATCAAATCTTGGCAAAATAGTCTATACCATGGTGGTTAGACATGAAAATGTCATCTCACACAAATATGTCATAGGAAAAGGTAAAAGAAAGTTTATGGCAGTTTCAAAAATCGCTGGAAATTCTTTTGCGCCTCAGCCAAAAATCTTCTGTGGACTTCGTATTAAAATCAAGTTCCAACCCCAAATCATTTTATAACTCAGCAAGTTCTACATGTGATTTTAATGGCAAATGAGTAATATTTTTCACACTAATTTTGGATGGCTTCACAATCCATATTAGTTCTTCAACACTAAAAACTGAAGGGAAATATTTCTCAGTTTTTCTCAAGACACCAAAGATGTTCATTTATCACTTTTAACAACTCATCTTTTTGATCATTTTCATTTAAAAATTCACTTGTAGCAACAGGCATTTCTAACGAACCCTTTTTCACCATAGTTCTTCATATGGTAATTTTCTTAATAAAAGCATCAATTTTTAATTTTAATATGAGTATGTTGCAACTTTCCCCTTGAAAGGACAAATTTAGTTCATTTAGTTTTTCAAATATATCACTCAAATAACACAATTTTTGTAGCCACAACTTATTATGGAATAAATTCACAAAATCAGATTTTTGTTCGTTTAGAAAACGAAGAACTTCATCTTTTAATAATCTTTTTAAACTCTGGCTTCTTGAAAGCCACCTTACCTCTGCATGTAATAATAAGCTTTTGTATGCAGAACCCATGTCTTTACAAAGATTTGAAGACAAATGACTGTTCAGAGCATGACTTTTATGCATGAATGCAATGCAAAGCACATCTAAAGAGCGAAGCTCACAATATTCAGATGTCAACTCTGAACTAAAAACTGAGAGCTGAAGTTTTCTCCTGGCTCAAATAATTTTCCCCCAGCCACCAAGAAATCACAAGTATCTTCAATTTCTTGAAATCACTAGAAGGCATATATAGTTAATAAGTTCCGGACACACTTACATATAGCAATCAATTACAGTAACAATCATAGGGAACAGACCAAACTGACACCAATTTAGCAAGACAGCCATTTATCTCAATGTTAAATACATTTGCCCCTGTATTTTTAGGGCGGGGGGGGGGGGCAGAGCTTCGTCTCTTTAGACTTTTTATGTACACTATACAAAGGTTTTACAATTTCACTAAAATTATTTACATACACTGCTCAACATTGAAAATGCAACACCAAGAAGGACTGGTCAGAAAGTGATGAAATTTGGAAATACGACAGAGACAGCAAGCAGCAATACGTGATCTTTATTTCCAAATGATAGAATACAGAGAGAGAATGGCGTCGAATCAGTAGGATGTAGGACCACTGCGGACAGCGATGCACGAAGAAACACGTCTAGGCATAGAGTCAATAAGAGTGCGGATGGTGTCCTGAGGGATGGCTCTCCATTCCCTTTCAACCATTTGCCACAGTTCGTCTTCTGAACGAGGCAGGGGCAGAGTCTGCAAACGCCGTCCAATCACATCCCACACATGTTCGATCGGTGGCAGGTCAGGAGAGTACGGTGGCCAGGGAAGCATCTGTATACCTTGCAGAGCATGTTGGCAGATGCGAGCACTGTGTGGTCAGGATGCTGAAAAACTGCATTAGGCAGCCCCTGAAGGTAAGGGATTGCCACTGGCCGCAGTACATTATCCAAGTATCGTTGAGCCATCATAGCGCCCTGAATAGGAACTAGAGGTGACCTGGAACCTATTATGTCTTATGCCACGTTGTCACATGGCGGGGTGTTCCACAGTTACTGCTGGATTAGATCTGTCTCCATGTTGACGACACACACGTATGCGGCAACTGTCACCGGATAAACAGAAGCGTGACTCATCTGAGAACACAACGTTTCGCTATTGTGTCATCCACATTGCTCCAGTCTGGCACCATTCTAAACGTTGGCATCCATGCTGTTGGTTCAATGGCAGTCTTTTTAACAGATGCCGTGAGTGCAGGTCACGTTCAACCAATCGACGGGAAATGGTTCTCGTCGACACGGGAACATCCAGGGTATCTTGCACATATTGCAGAACCACGGTACAAGTGATTTGCAGGACTCCAACAGCTTGTCAGCGGATGCATTGATCGACGTGTGCTGACGTCACTCTGGCTGCACCTGCACCCCTCCTTCTTCCCACATTCCCTTGTTTCAACCATGTTCGCCATAGCCGATGCACCGTGCTCGCATCCATGTGGGTATCAGCTGCAATTTGACGTAAGGACCAACTTGCCCTTCTCAGTCTGATCACCATACCCCTCATAAAATCGTTTACCTGCTGGAAGTGCCTTCGTTGACGGCGGCCTAGCATTCTCTCCTATTACACGTATCCTCCGGGACAAAAATGAACTTTCTTCGATAATTCGTCTGACAGAAATAACGACACAAATATTGCCCATTCCTTCCCTTATATCTTACTTCACGTGCGTTGGAGAGCTGCGCATTTCACATCATTCGCATAACTCAGTGACGTGCGTCTACTCTAAAATTTGCAAAAATTTCTGACCACTCCTTTTTGGTGTTGCATTTTCAATGTCGAGCAGTATATATACAAAATTCGGGTGTTTTTCTTTTATCAGCCTGCAATATCATAAAAATCATAAGAATGAATAATATGATAAAATAACACACAATTAATAATAAGACAAAGAGAAAAATAAATTTATTTTATTTTTCTCCTTGTCTTATTATTAATCACAATTCAAAACTAATTGACATGAACAATGCCCCTTCTAGCCTTTTTATAATTAAATTTATTTTTCTCGTTGTCTTGTTATTAATTTTTATATCTCATTGTCTTGTTATTAATTACTATAACATCCTATCAATCAGAATTTATTTGGAGAAAAAAGCAAGTGGCAATAGGCAAACAGTTTCCACCTGAAATAAACAGCAATGGCACTTCTATCCTTTTTATAATTAAATTTATTAGTCCAAAGGGATTTAGTCCCGAAGCTTGAAAATTACTTTCGTTTTGACTATTACTTTTGTTTTGCGATTTTGCGTTGATTCACTCTGAATGCCCGATTCACTTTTCAAATTGTTGCCACTAAATGTTATCGCTCTGCATTAAATTTTAAAAAATGAAAAATCTGCATAAATGTATGCATATTTCTCGCATTGTGATAAAACCTAGAGCCACCGAATTTTGAATGACGTAATCCTACTGCGAATATGGGCATCTGGAAGCCCTAATTTTGAATTTGAAATTTGCTTTATTATCGATTTTATGTTTTGTAACATTTCAACGAATTTCTGATTAACAAACTAAATGATTTTAAAGCGAGCAATGGCAACACTGTACGGAAAAAAAAAATTTTTATCTCCAGCGCACGAGACTTACGGAAATTCTAAAGATATGTTCATTTTAAAATGATTTTGCGATATTGATTTTGAACTGAATTTTAAAAAAATTTTATCTCCAGCGCACGAGACTTACGGAAATTCTAATTCATTTTAAAATGATTTTGCAATATTGATTTTGAACTGAATTTTATGGTTTGAGTACGTAGTACATGATATTTAATAAAAAAAGGTAGCACACGAAACATTAAAAAAAACGCGCCTTTGGACGTAATTTAAAGTCTGAAATCTTTTAGATTTTTTATGTTTTTTTTTCTGATTGTTTTATTATTAATTATTATGTGTTATTATATCATACTATTTGTTCATATATATTGTTACAATATTGTGGGCAGATCAAGGAAAAGTACCAAAATTCATAACAGTACTGTTTCAACAGATGACAGAAAGAAAATCTCTCCTTTTGCCAACATATATGAATATAGAAATGAAGAAAAATGAATGAAATACATTCTGTCCAAAGACTACTGTGCAGCAATTTTTGTGCTTCAAGTCAATTATTATTTTTCATTTGGAACTTTGTGGTGCAGTTCTGTTGGTAAAACTAATGTAAAGAATATTACAGGCCATTCAACTACCCATAGACAAGGTATATTATTTCACTGATTTGTCTATAGTGCTAGCATGGATTAAGAAGAAATCTCACCAACTAGACATTTGTTGCTCATGTGTCTGTCTGCTAATGTCAACTAGACATTTGTTGAAGTGTCTGTTATTTGCAGTATGACTGCTAATCATGAGTCGCACCATGTTAGCACTCATAATAGTTCAGCTGATTTGTTATCACATGGAGCTGAACCTAAGGATCTTCTTCATAATGATTTATGATGGTATGGGCCAACATTCTTGACTACAGAAAGATTCTTAACTATAAATAATTGTGAAATAATCTCAACTGATATGGCTGATGTGGGTTATGTCCAGGAACTTTTAACTTAAGGATAATGACTTAGTTAATCTAAATGTGAACACCGATTCCCTTGTTTTTTAGATCATATTCTTAATGTTACTAATAACTATATTCATATTACATGTTATAAGTTTTGCTTACATATATATATATAATTATAACATTTTAGGTAATACAATTACAAGATTTTTTATATACAATTACAACATATTAGTATATGTAATTATATGCTTATATATGTACACAACATACAACTGTACAATTACAGGTATATAGAATTACATATATATATATAAAATTACAACATTTTAGCAAGGACATTCTAGCCTTGACAAATAAGAATACTGTTTCATCTAAACTTCCTCTAACTGTTAAATAATTGGATGACATTGAGAAAATCCTGATCAGGTATATAGAATTACAACATTTTTGCAAGAATATTCTAGCCTTGAAAAATAAGAATATTGTTTCTTTCAAAAGTAAGTTAAAATTTTTATGTCCATTATGATTCACATCTGAGCGTAGGAGGCAGACTTACAAATATTAATCTTAATTTCAATCAAAAATTTCCTTATGTAATACCAAAGTATCATGTATTTAGTAGATAATTCTTGAGTATTATCATGTTAAATATTTGCATCTTGCAGCGCAAGCTTTATTGCATCAGGTTCACAGTAAATTTTGGGGTTATTAATGGTTGAGATATAGTTTGGAAGGTTTTACATAAATGTTTAACATGTTTTAAAGTTAAACAAATTATATGCGAACAACTTATGGGAGATTATACTTGTTGAAAGAGTTAAGTTCATCAAGGTTTGGTATTTAATACTTGTGAACTTTATTTTTCTGGACCTCTCCTCATCAAGTATAAAAATCAGAGAAAGGGTATTTATGCAAAAGCGTATGTTGCTGTGTTCATATTTTTTGCTATAAAGCAATACATTTAGAGGTAGTAACTGATTTAACCACAGATGCACTACTTGCTACTATTAAAAGATTTATTGCTAGACATGGAAAATGTAATACCATAATGTCAGATAACACTACTACTATGGTTGCTGAAAAATCAGAACAGGAAAAATTGCATAGCTTTGGCCTTAAATCTCATTATGATATAAGTGGATTTCTTAACATCTGAGGATATAAATTGGAAACTGATCTCCAAAAAAGCACTAAATTTTGGCGGGAAGCACGCTTTAAGTCATTTAAATATCGTCTTCAGCATACAATCAGCAGTTATAAATTGACTTTAGAAGAATTTTGGACTGTTGTCTCAAAGATTAAAAGCATTCTCAATTCTCATACAATTTTACCTTTAACAACTGAGGTGAATGATCTTGAGGCCTTAACGTTGGGTCATTTTTATCTGAACACTCGATTACTTCTTTCTTATTTTGAACCTCATTTGTCTCATCTTACAGATAATAGACTTTCTAAATGGTGGATTATTACCATTCACTCAAATTATTTAGAAATGTTGGCAAACTGATTATTTAAATCACCTCCAACAATGCACCAAATGGTTTATTAATAAAGAAAATTTAAAGGGAGGTAATTTTCCCTCATTTTAAATGGTCTTCAGCTAGATTTATAGAAGTTTTACTGGTAAAGATAATCAAACTAGAGTTGTTAAAGTAAAAATATTAAATCGTGTATATATTTGATGCATTAGCAAAATTTGTTTACTGTCCATCCAGAATAACAATGCTTAGTTTTACATTACTGTGTTATTATTGAAAATTAAGCTTTATATTGAAATGGAACTTAAAGAGCATGAAAGATTGTAGCATAGTGAATTAATTTGTCTTATAATTCATTAGTTTATGTTTTTATAATGTTTTTATTACTGAACATGATAATAATTTCATGAATATCTGTTTATATTAATTTATATTAATGATGAAAATTACCTATTAGTTTTCATATTTGGACTGTACAATTAGTTGTTCTTGAAACTGTTAAACTGTATGTTTATAATTTGCGTATTGAAATTTGGAATTTCAATGGGTGGCAATACATTAAGTTAGAATACAGTACCACCTATTGTAGAGAGAAAGAAATTCTCACTTGAACATCTGGATTCGGCTAAGCAACATGTGCTAGTACTGAACGTAGTAATTACCTTTAATAAAATTGTTAGTTCTCTTTTTATACAATCCACTCATTAGTTTAGAATTATAGTATATGTACACATGTAAAAATAAATGTTTCAATTACACAATCTAAAATTTTACATGCCACCTAACCAGTATAGTGGTTAGCATCGCTGACTGCCATGCTGAAGGGCCCGGGTTTCAATCACAAAGGCATAGGTGTTTGTAAAAGGATAGTGTCCATGCAGCATGGGGGCACTCTAAAATATGTGGCGAGCCGAAAGTCCTCTCAAGAGGTTGGTGGTAGGGGAAGAGAGGCGAGAGATCCTCAGATCCTCCCCCCTCAGGGGTCTCCATCAAAATTGGGGGCAGAACTGAGCTAAATTGCACTGTCACCTGTAAGGTGTTCAAGGCTGTTACCATCAACAGGCATAAACTTGCGCTCCTTGCCACGAGTAATTTAATGGGCTTGGGCTGACTATATAGGTCAGAGAAGTGAGCATTAGCAACAACAACAAAATTAAAAATATAAATCAATATTCGTAAAAAATAGAATAATTTACCATTTTCTGTTGGTTTGTGAGGGGTAGAAATTTCATATCTCGAGAATACACTGAAAAACAGAAAATATATGTTAAAGCAAACTGAATTTAAATTTTGGGAGAAAGAGAAAAATAGACACACATTCAAGTACAACAATTGGGCAAAGCGATATTAATTATTACCATGGCAAATAAAAATGTTCTGTAGCCAAACATGACTATATAAAGAGTATGTGAATTTTCAGCCACCTGATTCCATGTATATAAAATCAGATTTTCTCTGCTATTTTTTAATGAAGCCAATTTCTGCATATACGAGCCATGCCAAATGCAATTTAGGATGAGACAAACCTCAGTATTGCACCACATAATTCTTTTTAATACTTTGACACCAATAATTAATTTATGAACTCCCCTTTTGCAATCATTCCACAAATAAATACAAGAAAGGAAAATTCAATACGAAATTCATGCTACAATTAACACACCAAAATCTAGCATTGCATTACCATAGGAATAATATACTTTGTTTTAGAAAACTTTCTAAAAATATTTACCTTTTGAGTGATTATACATTAAGTTATCTGGAGCACAAACATCCTTTGTAGCATTTGATTTGCGTGTACACTTTACTTTGAGCTCAAATACAAGGGTATCTTCCTCAGTCACTTTATCATCATCTGTTTTAGGTTATAAAATAAAAACAAAATATACATTTCAAAATGCATAATATTATAAATAAATAATATGCACAGGGATTAACAAATATTTATTTATTTATTTTACTTTTAAATCAAAATAACAAATTCATTTTTAAAATAGAAACATCCCAGAAGACAAAAAACTATCTTCTCTTTCAAACTGTTGCACATACTAACAGATTGCAGAACACCTGATTTTTATCACAAATTATCAGGGTAATCTCATATCCATTTCTACTTAAAAAAAAAAATACATGTAATACTATTATATGAAATACAAGAATATTTTTTACACAACTTTTGCAAATGAAAACACACATACACACAAAAAAAGGGGAGAGCTGTAAATAAAAAGGATAATGCACAGACTACCTTATTATATTTCAAATTTACATAACCTTATTTCCCATGTTTCATGAATTTCTAGTTATCTATCATATGTTTCACTCAGTTAACACTTGTGAGAATCACTTTTTCTACTCTGTAAGTTTACATTATAAGAAAAATGCATACTAACACATATTTTATGGCATATTCTTTATTATATAGTTAAATACCCATAGTAGCTTTAAGAATAAGCACTATAAATACATTTTAATGCAAATCATTTGTCTCACATTGAAGTTAAAATACGAAGGATAAAATGTCACAAAAACAATTCATATTAAACACATTTTATCACTTAAAATTCCCTTTAAAAATTGTAATATAACCAATATGTTGTAAATATATTTGCAATATATTATAATTGTATATATATTCTAATATATTGTTTTTATTTCATAAAACTTTCTCACTTCTTTGCCACATTGTTCTGCAGTTGCTTTATCCATAAAATACTGACATGTATAATATTCCTGCTTCTCAATTTGTATATGCGTAATTTTGATCAGATCTTAGAACACCTGTATAGAAAATCTTGAGTGAATTTTCTGTAAGCCATACTCACAGTGATATTTTAAGGAATCGTCAGCAAAAGCATGTATTATACAAACAGGTTTACCTTTAACATGCAACCTCAATTAAAAGGTGCTCAATATCAGGACCCTGTTTAAAAATAATACTGCTATGCTGAATTACCTATAATGTCATATATAACCTACATCATAATTTTCAAAAGAATCTTATTTTTATATCCTGTGCTTTTCTTTAAGAAAAGGGGGGAAAAAGAAAAGAAAAAATGTGCATACTTGTCAATATGCAATTATTTTGGAAAATGATTTCATGACGATTACGACATCACACTAGCCATAAAATTTTTATTCTATTTTCTGAATGAAACTTTTTACAATAGACAATTTTGATATCTGAATAGGGTAAGTGAGTGTAAAAATATGCTAATGCTACACTGAAACATAAATTAGAAATTTTTTGATAACATATTGTGATATTTTAAATATGCCTTGGACTTCCCTTATATTATTCATAAACTTACTAAAAGTAACAACATAAATGTATGGATGTTTTCATTCATGTAACTCCTTAATAACTCTATATCTAATGGTTTATTCTGCTTGAAACCCTCATTTTTCTTGATATGCTATTAAAGACTTTGGACTTCAACAGACAACGCTAGAAAGTAAATGGCTAGAAGAGTAATTATAAATTATCATTACAAGAACAGATTGTAGGAGCTAGTCTTTTTAGCTATCATGAAATGTGACTGGACCTACCTAAGTGTTAATCCTTGTAAATTCTCGTACATGGTTGAAGATGAACACAAAAGTGGCATGGACTTGCGTATTCAAAAACACTGACCACTTGCGATGAGATTTTAAAAGATGTGTAATTTTAAATTTACTCACTTCGCCACAGCATGTAGTTGAACTGACCCTTTGCAGACGGGTGTATCACAGTCCTAAATGTCACTAGCAGTTGGGTGATGTACTGGTGCATCGACACTTGAATTGATCTTCCAGACGAGTATGTCATATATGCACTTTCAAACATACACATTCTTTTAGGATTTTTTTTAAATCGCTAGATGGTGCGCTGTGTCCACTTCATTTAACTTACTTGAACACATACACTGTTCCCCTGGTGTCCGTGAAGCACTTTCTGATTCTCGATTCGTGATTTTGAGCAGACAATATAAAGTAAACAAAACCCAGCTGACGACCAGTTGAGGCTTCACATGATATAAATTTGCACAGTTTCCGATGCTTCAATTTTCCTCCCCCCCATGGGAAGATTTGAAGTTGACTGTGGTTTTTAAGAACTCTGGTGTGTATTAAAGTTTCCATCTTTTTTAGATAGCAGACGTACGATTTTTGCACTGGTTAAGAGTTAAACTAATAGTACAATGTCTAAGAGAAAGAAATTTTTAATGGAAGAAGAGTATATTTGAATTGCAAAGCCCATCAGTGTTCATTCCAGCCCATGAATAACTATTTTGACATTGAAATCGAAGACTAGATTTAAGTCAGAATAGTGATTTTTATACTGAAATTTGTTTTGCTTAATCCATTAGAACAGTGGCTACTCCATCATGAATTCAATCTGTTAAGTAACTGAAGCCTTATGAATTTATGGGAATTGCAGAAGTAAACTTAATTCAAAGTTATATGAATGAAATTGATTACTGCACCAATTTTTTCGATAATCTAATGAGCATAACAGTTGAAGAAACTAATGCTTTCTATGAACAAAAGATGAGTGAAAACCATCTTCATCCAAAATCAACTCCTGTAAATGTGCCTAAAATGAGCGGATTCCTAGGATTGATTATTCTGCTGGGAATAATTAAAAAGTTCAACTTGAAAATGTGTTTCATTACTAATGAAATGATACTACTAGATTATCACACATTGTCTCTTTTCTGAATCATTTATTCTATAATATTTAATCATATATTGTATTATTTTTTACACATGATTAGATCTAAATTAAAGTAGGTTTTTTACAACATTTCATCAAGATGAGTCAAATATTTTACTTTACATTTGGATATTAATTAAAATTTTTTCAGAATCTGTTGATATTCTGTGTTTATGATTATATTACTGTTAGATACCATTACAGAAAAAATCAAAATTATTGAAAAAGAAAATTATTTTTAATGAATTTTGTTTTTAAAGTTAGGTTTAGCGAAGCGAATTACCCCAACTTCTGAGATCGTACTACTGCAACAACAAACAACACACCGTCTCCAAGGTGAGTTGCACTAAGTGGCATGCCATCACATAAGAGGATTAAGTACTGATGCATATATAATAAATACACCCATCATGAAGGGATTAAAAGCAGGAATAGTACAAGACTACAGAATTCAATTTAAAGCTAACAGGTTGACTCGGAATCTACACCGGCAGAATAGGAATTCGACGGCAAGATTGTGTAGCCAATATTTAAGGTTAGCAGCTGGAAGAATTAGCAGTGTGCACTCAGAATAACGAAATCATGCTCTGTTAAACTTTCCGTTCCAACAGTTTAAATACTCTCGTGCAACCTAACTCATTTACATGCTGGCAAAGAAATGTGAAGGGATTAAGAGAAAACAGAAAAGGCCCACAAATTAAAATAACTGTTAGTAAAAATAAATGAAACCCTACAAAATAAATAATATTAATTCATGATTTAGCATGGCAAACATATATACATAAATACTCATATACTATAAATAATAAAGGTCTGAACTCATGATTTCTTGGAAAATGGAATGGTTCAGATATAAACTTCTCAGATTCTCAAGAATAAGTTTCAAAATTCAAGCATGTAGACAAAAATTAAATGTTCAGCTAAAGTTTCTTTATTTTAAAAATCCCAAACAGTTTCAGTTACGACGAACAATTGTCAGAAAACAAATTCAAAATTTCAATACATTTGGTAAGTGAGAAAATACACCAAAAAATTTAATAAAAGTTAGCATTTTATAAATGACATATCTTTAGAGTGGATTACCAGGCTTTACAGTAATTACGTATGAACTCTGATACATTTGATTTTCATAAACAATATTTTGTTAGTAAGGATATATTGTATTTTTTCTAATGATAATTTGCCAATAAATATCTGACTAGCTCTTGCAAAGATGTGTAATGGTTTCCATCTTTTTTAAACTGCACATTTAACATCATGAAAACAAAAGTTAACCATTTTTCAAAAGTTACAGCAAACAGCCCAAGAACTGAGTGCATTAATTTGAATACAATGAAAGCTTCTAATTGAAATATAATAGACAAATACAGATAAACTGAATATAATCAAAATTTATTTGAAGAAAGACTAAATTAGTGATCATTTTCTGATTTATTTATTATTGTGCTTTTATGATTGTATAAAGGTGCATTAATATATGAATTGTTATCACTAACTATTCCAGAGAATATATAAGTACTTAAATTTCCCCAACATTTATATGGAAATTATGCAAATATATAAAATTCTTAAGAATTCAATATTATTTTGCAGATGAAACAGATGTTAAGATTTAAATGGTAACAAATGTACATTTATTGCATATTAAATATTTTTTATGCCTGTAAACTTTCATTTCAGACAAATTTTGGTACTTACGTACTATGACGACTACCTTGGCGACATTTGGAGATAAAAATCTTCATTGGCATTTTTTATTTTATGTTTATAAATTAAATAAAAGAACTTCATCAAAGCAAATTAATTTAAATTCTTTTAAAAATGCAAGCCCCAATTATAAAAGAACAAAAACTTAAAATACTAAAATCCCGAATATATATATATATGTATACATATAAAAAAATGATATACCAAATACGAATAGAAAAAATTAATCTTTTTTTATTTTTACTACTGTAAATGATAATTAACAATTATTAAACTTACTTCTGGATAAGCTTCAGTGAAAGTTACATAAATAAATTATATTTTTGATACATTATATGCGTACAAATTTTTAAAAAATTGAGAGGCATTTAGTGTTAACTTTAAATAACAGATGGCAGCACAATATAGTTAACTTACTTAAAACTGGTTAAAAGAAAAAATAATCGCAAGAAGTTTCACGTGTTTCACCTAAACGTAATAATCGCCGTAAATGTAGCAAAAGAAGCTGTGGTAATAGCAAATGCGGGACTAGTGCGAGATAATACTCTTTATTTCAGCGCCCTCTATAACCTATATTAGGGTTAACCTTTTTTTATAGCCGCCCAACTGGTATAGTGGTTAGCGTCGCCAACTGCCGTGCCGAAGAGCTCAGGTTCAAATCCCGCTTATAACCAATGTTAGGCTTAACCTGTATAACATACAAAGGTCGCCGGATTTGGCGAGATATCTAGGTAGTCGTCATAATACGTAAGTACACAAATTTTCATCAAATATTAGAAAAAAATCTGATGTGTACACTACATGACTTCCTTGTATGGAATATTAAATTATATGCAATTTCCCTGCATTTCAGTTAAACATATTGAATTACACAGTGAACAAATTTTGAATTACATCTACTTCGTTGATAGCGCATAAACCACAACAGAATAAATGCTCTCTTTTAAGTTCACTATATTTATTTACCATAGCCACACTTCAGCGCTAAACACAGACGATTCAGCGCCACTTACCTAATGCACATGTGCTACTAATTAATTCAGTTCTCACCTCGCAGTAAGGGGAAAAATACATAAAAATTGAAAATATTTGCATTAAAAATTGTAAAATATAGAAAAACACAAAACACCAAGTATAGTTAAAATAATTTTAAAAAAAAAATTTACAATTAAAATTACAATTTGTATGCAAAAACAAGCTAATAACTTAAATGATAATTCCAGAAGGCATCAAGCATTATTTAATTTGCAATAATAAAAGAAGACGTTGCTTTGTTGTTGCGAAGCTTAGTTTCTCCAGATTGGGAACAAATCCACTATTCTGCTAAGCTTAAAATGTAAACAAATATGGGCGCTATAATAACCAAAAATTAGGCTTAGCCGCACTTAAAAAACTTTTAAATTAATGATAATTCCACAATTATTGCATGCAAGTTAACTAAAGGCATAAAATCTTAACCGAAAGATAAAAACAACATAATTCAACCATTTTTAAAGCAAAAAATGCACAATTTACAAACATATAAGAATAAAGAAACAAAGTGGATATATATATACATATATTTATATTCTTTGGGTGCGACCGATTGCAACCAAAATGCGAGGTGCACATCAACATGTTATAGCAGTCATGTATACAAAATTTCAGCGTTCTGAGGCTAGTTGTTTTTGAGTTATGCGAGATACATACATATATACGTATGACACGAAAAAGTCTCTTAAGAATCCATTTTAAATCAGTTTTATAACTTTTGGGGAGAAAAAGAGTCCTTTATTCTGTCATTACGTTTAGATATTACGAAAAACATTGTTAAATCGCATTTGATAGCAGCCAAAATGCATATTTTTGTTGAAATACGAGACCCAAAATTTTTCGCAATTACAATACTTCCTTTTTACTTCATACAAGGAAGTAAAAATAAATTAATTGTATTTCTGTAAATTTGTTATCTTAATTAGACCTAGCATTCCCAACATTCATTCTAAATTTTTCATTTTATGAAATCAATCCAACAGCATATAGAAAAGGAGGGAGGAAACAAAAATTAAGAGATAAGAAACATGCCTGTTCTATTGAAAACTTGAAATTTTGAATTGTTTTACCTGGATTTTTAAATTGAAACACACGAGGATCAACACTGATTGGAACTAAGCCTAAGCGATGAGCTAAAACTTCATCTGGAATTATTGTTGTATTATTATACATTTCAACCTTATCAATGGCCATCGTTGGAACCTAAAAGAAAAGAGAAATTTAAAAAACACAGAACTGCTCCTTTTATGCATTAATAATCAAAAAAGAAGCTTTAGATTTTATTTCTATTAGCTTTAGAAAGTAAATCTAAAGTTTCCTTTTCAACAAAAGCAAAAAAAGAAACGACTGTCTTATAATTTTCATTTAGTAAAAATGGTCAACAAAAATATCCTTATAAATATGTAGCTCTGTTTTCTAAAAGCAATAATTATTTTTTAGGGGGATATACATTGACTCATGCATGAACCAGAGTACTGTTACTAAAAAAGATCTGGATAGTATTTTCATTTTACATTTAACTTTAAAAAAATTACTTTATAACAATATGATTTCATAACGCATGAATCCATGAAGTAGAACATAAATGTATGTATTTTCAAATGTCATATATATAACACAGCATATGAAAGTATTATCCCTCTCTGCCAAAAAAAAATGAATTAGGTAATATTATGTCCATATGGAAATTATTTTACCAGTTTTTTTAAACATAACTAGCTGATAATTATTCTTAATTTAAAAAAAAAAGTCAACCATTTACTTGCAAATAATCCTAATCAGAAACATAAAAATATTTAGTTAAATTAATTAATTTTGAGATTTTATGTTAATTGATTAACATAATTAATAGATTATTATAACTAATTGTGTATTTATATAAATGATACCTGAGGACTTTGGTTAAGTTCGTTTTAATTGTAACATCCTGTACATTATAACATCTTTATTTTAATAATATACAACATTTTAATTGCAATTAAATTTAAATTATAATATCCTTTATTTTATTAGTATATACATAACAAAATAAATTATGTTAAATACATATCAAATTAATTTTATTTCAAATATATACATAATTATTAAGCCTATTTGCAAGTCTATATTATTATTACTTTTTTTTTGTTACCTAATTATATCTCTTCGTGTTCCACAAAGTATACCAGAAGGTTTGCACAAGTAAGTTATAACACTAACAAATCAAATAAATCAAATATACAATACCAAGCATCTGCAACTCCATTTTAAAACTCCTGAAAACGATCTCGAGTTAAAAATGTGGGCACCGTTCTGTTATCAGGACCGGATTCAGAAAAGATTTGTGCATATATGTGTACACACATATATACATGCATCCAATGAATACATAAACCCATACATGGAAACATGCATACCTACATTTCTGAATCCAATTCCGATAACAAGAGTACCAAAATGTGATACTATTCTGAAAATATATACATAATTATAATAATAATTCAGATATATTAAAGTGAGACACATATTTTCAAACACTTTCATTAGTGAAACAAATATAATTTTTAAAAATTTTATCAAAATCAATTTATGTTTTGCTGCATCATTTCATACAGTTGTCTATCTTTTTTATCTCTGAGAATTTAAAAAAGTTATTGCCAAGGTTATTTAGGTTGCTTTTTTTTGGGAGGGTGGGGAGAGGGCAATTTCTGAGAACTGCCGCATTTATATTTTTCTTTGTTAAAAAATAAATGTTCAGTATTACCAGTAAGACATTTTTAAATACACAATGGCTTGTCAACTTAACCTTTCACTTAACTTATAAGTATTAGATTAAAGAATTTGAAGTAGGCATATTAATTTAAAGTATGCTTCGAATTTGAAGTAAGTGTATTAACAAGTACTGGAGAAGAAAACTGCTACAAAGAAGAGAATGGGTCATACAATGTAAAGCATTTTGGTAAGCTATCCAGTTATTCAATAAATTATTCTTGAAATCCCAATCAATACACACTTTAGGGAGTTTTTCTGACTTAACAGCTTTATATGTATTTTTGCCTAACAATAATAAATATTTCACAGTCTGCATAACATCTATGTTATCAATGTTTAAGAACATTCTAAATTCTAACATACCCCACATAATTAAATGGAACTTTCAACAATGGGTCCATGGAAGGAAGTTAAAACAAATTCAAACATGTTTTGTCAATACTGCATATTTCTATTTCCCATCTTCTTTTAGCCTAAATACTTCTGCCACACTACTTACAACATCTTGCAGCCCCCCCTGGATAACATAAACAGGGGGAAAAATTATGCACAAATCAAACATTTTGTCTGAGCAAACTCATGTACTCAGATATGCTGCATGACCTCTCAACGAAGTTTATTAAATCTAAAAGTTTTAAATTAATGCAATCTCTGGATGATATATTTGTTCTAAAACAAAATTTGAAAAAGATAATGAGTCTACACATAATCCAGAATTCCAGCTATATCAAGACCATAACATGCAAAGAAAAAAAAAAAAAAAGGAGAGGGGAATTAAATATTCACTAAATAAAAACTCAGAAGTCCAAATTCTGGATGAAATTCTAAAAAGCAGAAATTGTCTCTTTAAAGCGGAAAAATTGACCAAAAAAAAAAAATTTTGGTGGCCAGGAGGCAAACAGGATTTCGTCTTTAACATGCTATCTGAATGCATTCTATGCAATGAATTTTCTGCACATCTTTTTAATAGAAACGCACTTGTCATCTGGGTTTCAAATACTTTGTACACAGTAGCAAATCCACCTTTTCCTATTTTCTGGATGATTTCAAAATCCTCAGTTCAATGGCCAATTGGATGACCTGCTCTAGTATACATCTTTGAAAATGTAAGAGAGCAAATCTATTAGTCACACAGAGAATTTATAATTACATTTAAAATTTAATTGTTTGTATTTTATTTTATTTATTTCACTTACCTCTTTTAACCTTGTGTACATGCTGCCCAAGGAGTTTATATTTAATAAATAAATAAATAAATAAAGGTACAGACTGGTCCTTAAAAGTGGTCTGAAGTATCTTTTCTTGTTGCACATGTAAAGAATATTCAAGAAAAATACAATTAACATCTTCAATTACTACCACTGCAGCTGCACAAAGCACTTGAAGCAAGTCCAAAAATTGTCATGTCCTGAAATTTGATGCCTTAAAATGCACCAAATTTTATGGAAATTAATGCCATAAAATTTGAGTTAATTTAAAATCTGCTATAAAAGCGATTTAACTTTCATTCTGCAAAAAATTCCAAGAAAAAACCTTTTTGTCCATTGGGCTACTGGTAAAGTAAGGTACCTTCTGATCCAAACACAAACAACACTTTTTTCTATAAAATAGCTTCCAATGAGAAACCAGAACCAGAAAGTTTAAATCAATGTGGAGTTTTTAGTTAGCTTTGCTACAGCATCAGCCCTCTCATTTCCAAAATTTCCATGAGTATAAGCTCTATATTAAGCTTTTGCAAGGTTTTAATCATTTGAATTTTGACAAGTTTCTTTGAAACTAATTATATGTAGTTTATATGTAGGGAGAAATGAGAGCCACTATGTCTCAGAAAGTGCACCGGTCTCAAACTAGCACAAGAATTTTGAATCCATTTCACAGCAAAGTTTAATAGTAATACAGCAAGGTTAAAAATAGTAATTCAGCCTGAGAAAGAATATTCATTGTTGATTCTCAGCTGTTTGAAGTCTGTTTCTTCTCCATCTTCATACAAAACAACAGTGAAATACAGAGAAATAAGCATCTTATACATGTTCAGATCTAATCCTCCCCAATAATCCCTACCACACAATTAAGTGGTACTTTCTAACTATCTGAACTCTGGCCAAAAAGTTGTGAACTCGCTGGCAACTTTAGAATCTTCATGAACTCGTAGACTAATTCTTTGCCAAACTAATAACACAAAAGTCAATAGCTATTTTGATAATGGCACCACACACTAAGAATCACCCCAAAAGAACAATCAGTCAGTAAAATTAGAAAAGCAAGAAACATCAGTAATAAAACACTTACCTTTTTTGAGAAATTCCTTTTCCCCCCCACCATTGTTCTCCCATGTATACAGCAATTAGTTTTAAAGTAAAAAATATCAGAGAATTGCAAAAGCTCAGCATCTGTGCAATTTGGTTATTACACACCGACCGAAACAGACATGTGATACAAGAATACCTGCGTTGTAACACAACAAATGCTTTTTTGAAAACATTGTAGGTTGTCACATAACTATTCTGATGACATAGTGCTATGCTTCATGAACACCTTTTGCAGAAATTTCGACAGGAGTGCAGATAATCAGAAAGTAATGAATAAATATTACACACATCCTTAAAACATGTTCTTGTTCTCATACAATATTTACTGTTTTATGTTGCTAAGAACTTGGTTAAAACATCAGAGCCCCTTACTTACAGCTAAGATATCACTCATAGCTGATCTTGGAACATAGTCCGAGCAAAAGTGGGAGCTTACAGTACAATGTTTTTTAAGAATAAAACTTGGCATGTCTTTCAATGTTAGGAAGTTTTCACCCTACCCTCCAGGCAATGTGCCATACACACTTTTTCTTCTTCTTCTTGAGTTCTACAGCTTGTTTCTCCAAGTTTTCTTCACCTCACCTTATCCAGTGCCACAGCTTTCCATCAGTTTCAAATTCTTTTCCACATTATCCAGACATCTGGTGGGTGGTCTTCCTTTAAGTGGCTTCTCCTCTATTTTTGAGAAAGTTACCTTTTTAGTAGGAAATGCACCATCATACCTATAAATACTGCTTACCCATCTAATATGAAATGCCTTTACAATTCTGACAATATCAGGTTCATCATATTTCCCATAGATTTCATGGTTGTATAATATTCTCTACACTTCATTTTGCCTCACAGTCTGAAAATCTTCCTTAGAACTTTTCTTTCAAATATCAGCAGTAGATCTTCCTCTGCCTTGTTAAGTGTCCAGCATTCGCTTCAGTACATGGCCTCAGGTCTTATCAAAGTCTCATATAAACTTATTTTGTTTCTTAAACTAACTTGTTTGGATTTAAGTTGGTTTCTAAGTCCATAAAAGCACTGTTAACCATAAATATCCTGTTTCTAACTTCAATTTTAAGCTAACAATCAAAACAGTACCAAATTGATGTCTTT
Organism: Stegodyphus mimosarum; assembly: GCA_000611955.2. Taxonomy (NCBI): domain Eukaryota; kingdom Metazoa; phylum Arthropoda; class Arachnida; order Araneae; family Eresidae; genus Stegodyphus; species Stegodyphus mimosarum. Next base: position 519,907 of record KK120808.1, read on the forward strand.
ATATGCTAGCTATAACAGACATTACAATTTCGTTTATCAATCACTCCTTGGCCAGTCCATCTCATTTCCTGGATGGCCAGGACATTTTGCTTTGTACTGGATGAAAATGTCAATAAGCTTTTCCAATGCTCAACTTCTATATAAAGTTCACACATTCCATGTTCCAAATTTCAAGTTCAATTTCATGGGACGTCGGGAATGTATCAGTCCAGAAATTTTTTTTGGGGGGGGGGG
>KK120808.1:520156-530645 GCA_000611955.2 Stegodyphus mimosarum
AGGCTGGGTAAGCAGCCCTTGCATGCACCCAACCCCCCAACCTGGAGGGCCAGTCCCGATATAATCCCTAGGGGCTGCGTGTCTGGCTATAACCCCGGGTGCTAGATACCTATTCCAGTCACCTCTTACGACATGATGAGCTAACATTGGGATTGGGACTATTCTTTCATAACTAGTCACCACACGGGTGCCCATATAGACTAAATGTAGCAAAAAAGTAACCATATAGTTGTTACAATCATTTTTGTTTCAAAGTTTCTTCCCCTCGCTCATTCATAAAAAAAGTTGTAGTACATTGTATTGCCTGTATACACATATATTATATCCAATCAACCCATGTTTCTAACCTTCAAAATAATGTTTACTTACTTCAGCTATTAATATTCTTCTGATTGCATTTGTGATAGGAGCTCCAATTCCTATAATGTCAAATTCCATTTCCTTTTTTTCTTCATCAATATTAATGATTTTTATTTTCACACCCTAAAAACAATAAGAAGATTTAGATTATAATAGATACTTTACTATCAGAACTTGCTATAAGCTGTTATAAAATTCCAAAAGTGTAAAAAAAAAAAAAAAAACTAAACCTAACAGTAAAATTTTTTTTTATAATTAGCCTAATAGCAAAAAGATTTAGTAATCTTTTTAAGGTACCATTTTAAGGCAATATTTGAGCAGTAATGTCTTCATATAATTAAAAAATAATAATTTAATTTGTTTCTGATTCAGGGTTCGTACACATTTCTGCACATGAAAATTAAGTACTATTAAGGACTTTTAAGGACCATTAAAGAAAAAAAAATAAGGACCTATCAGCAAATCGGAACTGAATAAATTCAATTAAACTCTATGCCTGAACTTCACTTTCATTATACCAAACTAATAAAAAATAGATCCGTAAGTAGGATGCACTATTATTAAGCATAATTATAAAATAAATTCAGGAATAAAATCATATTTGTAAAATTTGTCAAATAAGTATTAAACATTTTACACTTATAATAGTTGGACATATTTTCAAGAAGATTAGTGACATTTTATTTACGTTTTACTAGTGGTTAGCTTTATGCTGATTTTTTTCTTTCATGTCTCATTTCATTAACATTCATTAGTTGCCATTTCATTCTCATTCATTACTTGCTCAGTCTTGAGATTTTGTAAATAGCAGGCCGATTTTATATCAAACGGCATAGGTTAAAATGAGAAGTAAAATTCATAACAGAAGATTGGCTGTTGTCACTGCTGTTGCTCGCCTAGAGAGAGATTTGAAGATCAGAACAGACCTGAATGCCTGATGTTCGCAGGGTTTTTGAAAGTTATACTCTGTCTGCCTGACGCAGTTAGCGTCGTAGCTTCGTGCAGTGTTCCTGGAGTTGTAAAACAGTTAACATACTTTAGGGTTCCAATAAGCCACTAAAGCACCAGAGGTGATAAGTTGTTTTGTATTATTTTAAGTCTTACTAGCTGTAAGGAATATGTTTTATAGTAATTTTTACATTTTTGCATTGTATCTTGTGACCATGGTAAGTATAAATGAAAGGCTCGATGTAGAGATAACTTTTAAAGGTGAACAATTAGTTACCAATAATTGAATTAGGTAGTTAGGTAGGTAGTAGATATTACAGAATTAGGTAGTACATATTATAGATTTACCTGGCCAATATTAAATTTTATATATTTTTAAAAAATATTTGATGAAAATCATAGTCTAATAACATTTTACAGTTTAAAATATATGCAATTCATGATACTGATTCTTAAACGACATCAGGATAAAAATACATTAAAAGCTACAACACGCTTATGTTTTGCAGCAACAATACTCAACAAAATATTTATGTGTCTTTTTAATTTGAAGCCTTTCCAGACATTATGACTAATTTATATCAATTTCCTTCTCTTTAAGCATCTTTTCTAACAATGAGAAATGTGCTTCAATAAGCAAAGAAATGTTCGCATTAGTTTCTGCTTCATCTCCTAACTTGTCAATGTCTCGACATTATACCTGTGAGGTTTTATATGATATGATAAAAGTTAAATAGTCCAAAACTCTAGATATACATGAAGCAAATTATCGTCATGTCTGAAAGTAACTATAAAGTCAGATAAAAGTTAGAGCAAACCATTTTATTTAAACAAAGCTTAGAATATAAGTGCATGTTCTTATGTTAGCAGAATGAACTACAGCTCATGGCGATGTAACTAAACAGGAAGAGTCAAACTCAAATTCTAGACTAGCACTCAAAGACAACACAATTTAATTTTAATCTAAGCTGGCTCAGTAACTCATAATCGTAACAGATTCAAATATCAGTAGCAATAACGCAGAACTGAATAATTACAAATTATCACAGCTGGCAGGAACTAATGCAGCATGCAAGCAGAAGCCAGAAACACTCTCTGTCTTACAATACAAAAACCTCAGTTTAAATACTGTCTAAAAGATTTGCATTCTGGTGAGGAAAAGAAGGGAAAAGCTATAGTACAGGCTGAAATTATAAACAACTGGCTAATTTACGTAATACTAACTATACATACATTTAAAGAACAATTTTCTTTCTCTTTATGCATTCAGTTTCTTTTCTCAATAAGTTTCCTCTGCACTTCAGAATTTTTGATTAATTTACAGATTTCTGTTATTCTAAAAACTACGTGTATTTAAAATATATAGAAGAAGCTGGTAATTTTATTCCTTAAATAATATGAACACTAAGAGTAAATTTGAAATGATATATGGTTAAAGCCAGTGTGGCAGAATTTTTAGAATTTTAGTGATGGACAGAGCAATAAAATATAGAAATAGCAAAACTTTTAGAATTTAGGACAGGCGCTGGGAGCAGAATTTAGGACCCACAGAGACTGCATCAAGTACAAAAATGCCTAACGCCAGCCCTGAGTGTCATGCATTGAGATATATAAGGTACATATGATAATCTTTTAAGTTGCTAGTTTTCAATTCTTTTTTAAAAGAAAATTCCTTTCTGAAGATACGTGTCCATGTGCCAACATTAGAAGCATTATTGGCATTTTCCATGCTTCTGCTTAGGAAAAGAACAAAAACGGGAGGGGGAGGGGAATAACCATGTTAAGAAAAAGATTTCTAGGATCAGACGTAAAACATTCAAATATTAGGTTTTCATTGTTCTCCCAAAAATTCTCCAAAGAGTAAGCAATTCATCACAGACATTCTGTAAAATACATCCATTACGAGTTAATACTATGAAAACATTTTTCATTTTGTCACATTTTTCTGGAATCTTCTAAAATCTTAGATCTATAAATCTTGCATTCAAATCCTTCCAAACTTTCCAAGGTGCAATGTCTAAAATCCGAAAGAAAGACTACCACTACCAATTCTGCAACAGCGAAAAGTCAGAAGTATTTGTTTTAAAAAATTCACACACACACACAAAATAAATAAATAAAATAATAAAAATAAATGAACTTTATAGAGAAAACGGATGCACATTCTGAAAGTTCTGAATATTCTGAGACAATTACATGGGGAAAAACTCTTACCATGAAAAAATAAAAAAGAAGACGTTTTAAAATAATTACACAGCTATTTTGTTTTTGTAAATTATGCTTTGTAAATTAATTTGTTTTGTAAATTATGTTTTTTAGCATTTATTAGCTTGTTTATTTTCGGATTCAAAATATTGTAATAATAAGTTGCCAAAATGAAAAGAAATATCACTTTATAATTTAACAGGGGAAAATAAAAATGTTTTATTTCAATGTTAGTTCTTAAATATAATTTCGATATATTACCATTATTTTAAACAAATTTATTAATGTTACAATTTTCTAAACAAAAGTGTTGAAAAATTCACAGATCTCCGAATTAAAAATTTTGTATAGAAATTTATCTTAAAATCCCCAAAATGTTGATAAGTAACCAAATTTAGAACCGTTTAATAAAAGAATTCACATCCCCAAAAAGGAAAAGTTGTGTAAGAGCTCCTCATTAGAAAAAAGAAACAATTTCGAAATCCTATGTTTCATTTCTTGCCTAGAAACTCAAGTATCGCACCGTTTACATTAGAAATAGGAACAAATTCAAACAATAACTATATTTGTCATTGAATTACCAAAAATATTTCTCGAAAATGCTAATTTGCACTTGAAATGACAGTCGTAAAAATGGACCAAAATTTCAGATGATTAAAATTAAGGACCTTCTACTGATTTTGGGCGAAATTAAGGACTTTTAAGGACCAAAAATCGATTTTTAAAAAAATAAGGACTTTTAAGGATCGTACGACCCCTGTGATTTTATATTAAAACTTGACTTCTTGCAAGTATTTTAAAACAAACTGCATGAAACATTTGCTTCATTACCAGTTACAGTAAAACATCTTTCTAAACTTTTATCATTTACAGAACAAGATGGTTTGTTAACATTTACATATCAGCAAATTCCTAGCATTAAAACCTTCTCAATAAAATGCTTTTGTATACAATTTTATAAAAATATATTGTTACACAGGGCATAAAAATTCACCTATTAGTATATCTATCTACCTATTTATTAATTTTAAGAAGGAATGTTGTACTTCTTAAATGATCAAATTTAATAGAAATGCAATGTGAAGAATTGTGATCAGAGTGATAGAATGTGAGTTTGAAATTGATTTGAAGATAGCTGTATCCCACCTTGAATTTACAACGATTTACTTAATTTATTGCTGGATGAAAGAATATATGTCAGTCAAGTTCTACAGAGAAAAACTGAAATTATATATGTACATCTATTTCTAATGTCTGGTTCAGTGGTATTACAATTTAAATCACAACATTCAATCTAATTTAAAAGAGAATTTATTAGAATAACAAAAAGAAAATATCTGAAAGGTTTCAGATTTTAAATTATGTCCAACGGGGCGTTTTTTTAACATTTTGTATGTTACTTTTATTTATTGAATATCATGTTCTTCGCATTTAAACCATAAAATTAAGTTAAAGAACAATATCGCAAAATAATTTTAAACTGAGCATATCTTTAGAATTTCCTACACACAATCTCACACGCTGCAGATAAAAATTTTTTTTTTTTTCTGTACAACGTTGCCATTGCCCACTTTGAAATCCTTGAGTTTGTTAATAAAAAATTCGTTAAAGTTTTACAAAATATTAAATTGTTAATAAAACAAATTCCAAATTTCAAATTTGGGCTTCCAGATGCCTATATTCGCAGCAGGATTACGGCATTCAAAATTCGATGGCTTTAGGTACCGTCATTTTATTACAATGCGAGAAACATATATACATTTATGCACATTCTTCATTATTTAATTTCTTTAAATATAATACAGGGCTGCAATATTTTGTGGCAACAGTTTGAAAAGTGATACAGACTTTTAATGTTTCCAACGCAAAATCGCAAAACGAAAACAATAGTCCTTCAGGGACAAAGACCCTTTGGACTAAAAACAAATGAATCCAATCTAGAATCAATTTATCATGAGCAGCATGAAACAGTTGAAAGCAAGTTCCAAAGTTCACAGTGTTGCCACTTAGTGTTCTCTCAATAAATGCACTTTTACTGATTTTCTCATTGCCATTCAGAGGCAGAGAAAAGTGTCTATTCAAACTGAAACATTATGCATGATACCAAATTTCAGGAATTCTCTTAAGTAAAAACAGTTCAGCATGTACATAAAGAGAGCAACAACTTAACAAAAAAAAATTTTTTTTAAATTATATAAGGATCAGTGATGCAGCTAGAAAAAGTGCAAGGGATGGTTCACTTATGGCTGCAGTTTTTATATATAACTATTCAAAGAAATTACTGCAAGATTTCAACAGCTATATACTCATTATACCTTTCTGATTAATCAAAACTTTCAAATGAAAATTACCGATATCAACTAAGTTATGATCATGTAAAAATTCCTCATTAACAGTGAGTATCTCAATTTTATTTCAACTATTGCTAGGGAAAACAAAACAGGAACTTGAAACCATTCCAATTTTTGCAGTTTATTCAAAAATACAATCTCCAAAAGAAAGTCCCAAATACTGTAATTCTAATGCAAACTTTCCTCACAACTGTTTAACACTGTAAGTGTTGCTAATACTTGAAAGTAGTAAATGGTAGTTGTAATAAAGAAGTGTAGACCGAAACTGCATATTTTGTATTTAAGAAGTCTTTCTACACTGTCTACATAACAGCAACTGGAATAATAAAACAGATAACACCATCACTAATATTTAACATTTTGCAATGCTATCTATGATTTGGGGGGGATAAAATAAAAAAAAAATTACAATTTTAAAAGTTAATTAGAGCTTTTCTTCAAAAATAAGCATAGAGTTTTAATTTATTCCACTCTACATCATTTTGACATTTTTTTTTAGTTATTTATTTGTATATCAAGAAGGATTGGTTATTCAGGGACTGTCCCTGAGAGCAAAAGCTTTACTATACCAGTCTATAAGAAAAGGGTATTTATAAGCTATAAGAAAAGGTATTAGCTAGATTTATAAGCTCTAGCTATAAGAAAAGGGTATTTTTTTAAAGGTGAGTATCTAAGGTTAGTCTATATTTTAGGGTACCCCTTAGGTTGTCACCAAGTTGTTGTTTCATTTATGATAACCCTGTTATGACATGATTGGTTGTAATGCGTGATTATGGTGATTTTGACTGATGGGAAAATATTCATAAAGGCTTACTTAGGTATGGACGTTCGTTAGGAAGTACACCGTTTATTTTGTGCTTTATACCGTAAAATGCCTTACATGTACTGATTAACAGTTTAATTTATACTCGAAAATTATGTTTAAATATTTGTTTCTCATATAAATCGGCAATTCGCCTTCATTTGTTTACAAGCATTGTGTAAACAAATCCCGTTGTATTTTTGTTATATTAATTTCGTTTATCTTTTCATTAGTATTCTTATTCAGCTTTTTTATATTTATTTATTGATTCCCCCCCTTCCCTGAATAATTCTATTGGAAGTATTTCATCTTTAAACTAGATTATTGTTCACTGTTCTTTTTGCGTTTTTGTCATAAAAGGCTTTTTTAGTGTGTTTCTTTTTTAAATATTCCCCTTTACTATAAAAAAAAAGATTTTATTTATTATATTTTTAATACATTGCATTGAATTTTGCTTGTTTCAAACAGCAATATTAAACACAAAAATTACAACAAAAAGGGGGGAAAATACATTTTTGATGACATTCAAAAATTGCAGAAATTAATACTAATAAAATTTAAAATTGATTTATTAACTTTATGAGTTTATTTATATGGACCCACCAGTGGTCAAGCGGTAAAATTCATGAACACTGATTGCTGGGTTCCGTTCACATTTCACTGAACTAGCTGGCTGTATATGGCGTCATGTGTAACATGAGTGCCACCCAATTTCCCTTAAAAATCCTCCACGAAACTCCTTCTGAACAAAGTGTTCAGATAACATTTTGTCCCTTGTTCGTAATCCAAATGTTGCAAGGTTTATTTATATGCGTATAAAGACTAGAATTATCATAAACAGACAATTATACTGTCAAAATGTAGATGCTGTTATGCAAGTCACTTTTGCAGGAATTTAGCTCACATTTTCATTAAGCACAAGAATGTGAGGAATATTGAAATTATAGGCGTTATTAAAATAGCATTTCTCGTTATTATTTTAGGAAAGTGACGACAATTTCATTCTTAATTAAAAAAAAAAAAAGGCTTATGCAGAAAAGTAATTCAGTCTCTCTGTAAAATGTGAAATAGGATAAATTAGGTAATATAAATAAAATTAGATAGTATAATGAATTAGATTGTATTAATATCCAAAATTACGCCAGCGCTGTTTCCTTATATAGAAAAATAACAATGTTAAGGACTATATTTACTATTATTTATTTATTAGGCACTACACAGAAAGCGAGAGCTGCTTCATGAAGTCGTTTTAAAGGAAATTGGATTGTATGCATGTTGCACATCGGAAAAAATTCGAAAATGTCCATGCAGCCGGCCCGTTGGCCGAGATTCGAATCCCGGACTGAACTACCAGTGCTCTGTGGCATTTATTGCTGGTGGCCATTTGTTAACGACTTTCTGCATGAAACTGCTCCATATGTTTGTTGTATGTGTATAGATGAAGGAAAAAACAGAAGTTTTATTTAGCTGCAGCAGAGAATAGAACCTTCAAGAACCACCAGAGTATATCAACTTCACTGATATGCCGTTAGGTAATATTCAGTTGACCGAAGGTATGACCTGACTGTTATCAATACGGGTACAGTTTCTTATGAGAAAAAAGTTGAAGGATACATATGTATTTATATTTTAATTATTAATATTCATTTTGATTATCTCCTAGGAAACAAAGAGTAAATGCTAATTTAATGAAAGATTTTTTTAAAAAGTTAAATTGTAGTAAATGCTGTGAAACTTAGAAAGCAAAATTTAGAAAATGTATTAATATTTTTTAATACTTTTTTTACATTTTGGATTTGCAAATATTTATAATAAAAATATAGAAAGCAAATATGAAAGAGTAATTATTGGGCTAGACTGCAGATTACGGGCCAGTCGCCAAATGAAGCGAAATCGCGCCAAATCTGATAACCTCTTGCCGTCATGAAAATCATTTGGATTTAAGGTTACAGTTTATAGCATTTAAGCGGGCTTTTTGAATTTCGTCATTTCACTGTGCTTCTAGTAAATTGTGTAAGCAAAATGGCTAACGTCGAAAGAGTTAAACGTATGGATTTTACTTATTTGATTTGGTTGCAAGATAAGGGCGAACGATGTGTGATAGAATAGTGCATGAATTATGGTTTGATTACGAATATGTACAAATGTCCTAAGTGTAAAAATAGTATGAAATTACTCGAAATGAAAGATGCGACAGATTTGTGTGAATGGAGGTGGGTGTCCATTATATGTGGTTAAGCACATGGTTGAAATGAGCCGTAGAGTCGGTGTTGAATGAGTGTCCCATTTTGAATTTCATCTCCATTGTATCGTTACATTTTAGTGTAGATATAAACAAATGCAAGTTTCTACTATTTATTATAAATAAAAATTTATTGTAAAAATATAAATTACGCAGTTAAAATTGTTTAACCACTTTTTTTTAACTATACTATTGCTCATGTTTTGAGTAGATCGAAATTTTGAATTTGATCTTTTTTTTCTTCTGCATTTTTTTAAAGTTTTAAATTAAATATGAATCAATGCTTTCCGATCATTTATTGCTCATTTACAGCTTATTACAATTTCTTAAATTTCGTGCTAAAACGTTTTACTCCATTTTGCTACTGTCTTAAAAATGGTATATAATATTATGAAAAGTTTTAATATTACCTTTCAAATACTTTATCGTTGTTTTTCTTGAACTTCTGTTTTAGATATTTTTGCACGTTTACAGGTTGTTTAAATATTTTTGCATGTTTACATGATCAATTTTTTGCATGTTTACAGGATTCATTCATATTCGCAACCATCTAATATGGCGATATGATGAGTTAGTGATTTTCTAAAATGCGTGAAAATAACTGATAAGTCTCTTTCCATAAAATCATTAATAATTGAAATATTATCGCATTTCATCTCTTTCATGTTTTTTAATAAAACTTCTATGCCGAATGCAAAAAAAATATAAATTAATATAATATTTGAATTTAAATCTGTGATTCTCAAATATATATATATATGCATAAATATATGGGTACATCTTATATTGTTTCAAAAGAATATAATAAAGTTAAATATAAATCATTCCCTTGCGCCATTGCTGCAAGGAATGAAATTTGAATTTAACAAAATTTCTATTCGTAAAAAGCAATTTAAAGTAAAAAATTAATCTCTACATATAATAAAACAAAGAGTCTGTGTGTGTGTGTGTGTCTTTCGTTCGTGTTGTGAGTAAGCTAATAGACCCAGGGCCACGAAATTTGGTACATAGGTGTATCTACACAAGAGCCAGTGCACCTCGAAGCGATTTTTTAGAAATTCAAATTAGAATTTTTTTTATTTTATGTTTTATGACCAAATCGCGTCATTTTGAGACATAATGGGCTACAGGAAAGCGAGATTTCACTCTATACATTTCATTTTTACATCGTCGTGAAGCGCAGACACTTAGCTATTTTATGAACTTAAAATAAATTTCATATTTCACTAAATCGATTAAATACAAATTTATTTAGGAAGGTGAGCTTAACACCTTTTCAGCGGAATTTTTTAAAAAAAAACTTATTTTAAAAAACGTGCTGTTTATTTTCCTTTGATTTTTGGACATGTTGAACTTTAATCCTTTCGACTCCTTTTAAAAAAAGAATTTTGGAAAAATAATAATATTTTGTATTTTTTAAAAATTTTTTAAATGAAGCTTCCGAGTACACTTCTCACATCTCAGATATTTTAAAATGTAGTTTTGGCAACAATTTTCCTTTCTTATTGTTGTTGATAGATTTTTGATGAAATTGCATCATTTTGAATAGTTTCATTCTTTTAAAAATTTTGGTTTGGCAAC